>JAJJWW010015235.1:0-263211 GCA_023531295.1 Papaver armeniacum
CACACGCCAAATATACCGCCCTAGGCTTGCAAGACTTGCAACTAGGTCAACATGGCCGCACATGCCTTTGGCACATGCCAATACGTTCCGCAAGCCATATTCCAAGTCGCTATGCCATTGGCACACGCCAAATATAGCGCCCTAGGCTTGCAAGACTTGCAACTAGGTCAACATCGCCATACGTGCCATTGGCACATGCCAAACACACACGCCGGTAGCCTAACTTGCAAACCGTGCAACCTACCACCAAGGCATTCCGCACATGCCATTGACACATGCCAAACACACACGCTCGGTAGCCTAACTTGCAAAACCATGCAACCTACCACCAAGGCATTCCGCACATGCCATTGGCACATGCCACACGCGCCATTAAAGCACCACTTGCACTCAAGGCGCAACCAACGAGATATCAACACAAAATCGGGGATGCTTCTTTAGGGTTTTGGTTTGGCGGTCACAAAGACATGCGGTACACTACGCTCACAATTAAGAAAGCGTGAATAGGAATAAAGCGGTCAAATAAAAGAGGAAATAATGGTGAAAAACGTTTTCACCCATTAAACCATGCGGTTACCACCTCCTCCCATTATTTCACCCTTTACTCTCTTCCTTCATGAGGCCAGGGTACGTTTCAATCTCGACTTTTATAAATAGGTCTTACCTATTTCCACCAGACACAAGTCTCGGTCAGGAGAAAAATACTACACTCTCAGAAAAGGCAACTTTGCAAGCTCTCCAAAAGCTTTCATCTCTTGCAAGCTTCCTAAGCTTTCACTTTCTCGATACAAGTCGAGACACTACTCTTCCGTAACTATTCGCCTCAACACCTTTCTTTGCTTCCCTCCCCAAATCAACCCTTCTCCTCCACTTTGTGACCGAAGCAAGTCTGGAACGGCCATTTCTTGGTTTAGGCCGGACTTGTACAGATTGATCTCTCGAATCTATAAAGTGCTCACGTGCAACACATTTGTTTAGGGTTTAAACCAGTTTCTCACTCACCTACCGAATTTCTTTGAAATCGATGAAACGATTTTTACCCATAAACAATTGGCGACCACAGCGGGAGGATTGATCTATCGGCTACAATATCAGATTGTCGATCTCGTTCTTCGACCCAGATGTCGAGATGGTAGGAGAAGGCGACTCAATCCGACTCAACTACCAGACGACCCGGTTACTAGTTGTAAAAACTACACAAGAAAACTGGGGACTTGATGAAGATGATATTACTCAATCGCCGAAGATGCTACCAGCGATTGGGGACTTGCTGGCGATGCTACCAGCAAAACCGCCATCAAAACCGCCTTTTACATAGAGAGGGGCGTGTTCGCAAAACCTATGAAGAGAGTAAATTCAGACTGGGCAAGATATACAATCTATTTTTAGGTTTTTAGTAAAACCGTCATGCTACTGAGTCTTGTGCCTATTGCTAGCACACACTTTCATAAAAGCAAATATTCTTTTCCCAAAACATAATCAGAGTCATATTACCAAAACCATTCATCCCAAAAATAATCCAATACCCTAAAAAGCTACCAGCTGTCTATCAAAGGTCAAGTTTTGAACCAGACATCCAATATGTATTTCAAAAAAAAAAAAGAACCTAAATGAAAGTTTAACAGAGAAAAACGTTCAAGGAAAATCGTCCAACAAGTCTGCTCTTCTTGGAAAAAGTCAACTTTGCGTCCTCAAGAGCCGCTCTCTTCATAGTCAACATCTTGGAAAGCTTTTCGAGTTCCATCTCCTGTCATGCAATCTCCTCGGAGGAAAGGCTTTCGATTGCTGCATCTTTCAACTTTTGGATCTCGGCAAGGCCTTCGACAAACCACGAAGTATTAAACTCCTTTTCTACGCACACGTCGCGATGGTGCTCCCAGTCGGCAATAACGTCTTGAAACGGTGTGACCCGGTTACCTCACGCATATCCTCAATGGAAGATAAAGCCTCTTCCACACGCTTAACCAGCGCAAATCGACTAGTAACTTTCTTGTTTGTAGCCATATGTCCGTGCTTCTCCCAGATTCTCGGTGTACAACGCCTCATGCTTAGCCTAAGGCACGCTAAAGCCGCCAACCAAAGCACATGACACGGATAAGGAACCAAGTACGGGGGATTAAAAATGGCGCCTGCAAGTGGCCTCACGACTTGCAAAGGGTCTTCTTCCATGACTACGGCAACAACCATCAGAGAATCATCCACCGTTTGAACCACGTCTGTGCCCGACAATTGGCTAACTCCCATCTCCAAGTCACCGGCGGTGGTCACCAAAGGCAAGTTTTCGTGTGACTCCACCCCATAATCGTCCTCCGAACCGTATTCCTCCTGCAAACTTGAGTTAGACATTTTTCAAAAGAAGAAACGAAGAAGAAGAAGAAAGAAAAGAAGCGCGAAACTCACCGAACCACTTCCCGAAGAAGAACCCGGTCTTTGTCAGAGGAATTACTCTCGCTTGTTGAACTTTCTTCTTTCTCCGACTCATCACCGCTATGAGTAGGCTCGGTCCGCCGAATTCCTTGAAGAAACCGCCGTCTCCCAAGCAACGTGCGAGGGCAGCGAAAGCATTAACACTACCGAAGCCCTGGAGGAAACAAGACACATATTCTCAGCCGAAATTCACGTGTTTTGAGACAAACCAATGAAGAGGCGACACATACCTGGTTATTGGAAGAACTGAAAGACATAAGAGCCGTGGGAGGATCTTGTGAAACCGTCCGGAACCCGCCAAAGACGGTTCTTCGTTCTCCGTTCCTTGGCCCGGGGCTTTCCGAATTGCTAGGCAACTTTCGCTTGGGATCTCTCAACATTGGATACTCCTTCAGAACCGCTGGGGAAGGTTTGCAACGAACGTTTTCCACCACGTTATTCACAAAATCTCGGATCATAGTAAACTCGTTGCACCAAAACTCATTATAGCCGAAGGTCGTCGAAGTTACTCTTCCCATTTGAAAGAAGGAAAGACGGATACCCGGCTTAAGGACACAGGCGTCAAGGGCGACACGCAATGAATCTTTAGGGATCACCGGCCGGTAAACAAGAGGCACCCTTGATCGAAACCCATGTGACGAGCAAGCACGGTCAATATTATAAGCAGCTATCCGGAAAGATCCCACGAAGAAAGACGGTATATAACAAGGCGAGCAGCTACGAATGAACAGGTTTTCACCAAAGACTCAAATCGTCATCGGAAGACAAAGACGTGAGCGGGAGCGAAGCAAAGGTGTCCATTTGAATCACCGACTTATGGATCGGCCCCATGGACGAAAGTTGATTTCATGCAACTTATCAAGAAAACTAACCAAGCTCACGGCAACTCTTGGACGCCTGTTCACCCATCGAAGAATTCGAGAGCCCCCAACTCACGGAAGCGAAGGGCGGCGGTTTGAGCATACTTCTCGAAGTGCTCCCATAGCCAGACTTGCAGAAAAGCAACGTGCACATATGAATCCACTTTCATGAAACCATTCGAAACTTGCATGTTCGCAACTAGGTGATCCAGATGCACATACAGGGAACCAAGGAACAGCTTGCCAATAGGAAGAACTTCACCCTTTGCCAACTTCACAGCGATCTCTAACAGCTCCGGTCTTATTCCTTTCTTGCCAGAACCGTCATCAAAAATGTCTCTGGATAACCAGAGAGCCAAAAATGTTGCGACATGAAGATCATCGCACTACATTCAGTGCTCCAACTCGTCCAGGAAACCATTGAGATATCCACCAACCGTAAGGGCACCTTTCATCCTCTTTCCGGCGAGAATCCTTCGACTTCGCAATGGAGTCTTTCCGAGCAAAATCCCCCAACTTAGCGGCCAGGTCATCCCGCATCTTCACCTCACTTTCGAGATAATTGGATTCTAAGATTCCCGATTCACGGAAGATTCAAAGAAGAGAGCCACACTCTCCAAGGAGAAAGTTATCTCACCCCATCTACATATGATTGTATGGGTGTCCGAACACCATCCTGGAGATGAAAGCAACCAAGCCTCGGGATGTCCTTCCTAACTGGAGATTTCATCGAAGTCTTGACAAAGATCAATGACCTGCGCTCGAGTCAAGTTGGTATTTATACGCTCCTCGCTCACCATGAACTCAACCCATCTGTCAAAAGAACGCAATGGACTTTGACACATCCCGAAGTCAATGTTGGAAGAGGAATATACCCCTTTATGAAGACAACCGAATGGTGCTCTCGGGCGAACCGAACGTGTCTTCCGTCATCCTCACCACCGGTTAGCAAAATCGGCACGAAACCGGGGTGATTCTTCCGAGCAGGGCGAGGGCTCTAGTGAAGAATTCATCATCTATGTTCGGCTTGGAATTATGAGCATCCTTCGACGAAGTGAAATTTGTTCTGTAACATCTTATCGAATTCCTTCATAACAATTTGGTAATAAGATGTCTGCACAAAACAAACGAAGAAAGACGAAGTTATCTCCCTGACACATAATCGTACCAAAAAAAAAAAAAAAAAGAGAGAAAGGGGTAGGAAGACGTATTTTATTCGAGTTCAAGACTATATACGCAGTATTTTCTTCGGGTTCGAGACTATATACGCGGCATTCTATACGGGTACAAGTGTGTCTATAGTATCCTTCTTCGGGTTCAAAAATATATGGAGCATTTTTCTATTGGTTCAAAACTGCGCGCGTGGTACTTCTCTCAAGAAGCAAAAATCATATATACAATATTTCCTACGGGTTCGAAGTCATATGAAGCATATACACAGTATTCTTCTTCAGGATTCATACATGGTTTTCTACGGGTTCGAAATACACACGGAGTATTTTCTTTAGGGTTCAAATATTTCTTTCAGGACCGAAAATTCATATATGCAATATTTTCCACGGGTTCAAACAATATATGCAGTATTCCCTTGGTCGCATACGTACAATATTTTCTACAAGAGGCACGCCAAGGAATCATATGCAAGGATTATGGAAGCGCCTACTCTTAAGGTTTATACCTATGAAAAAAAAAAGAGAGAGAGAAGAGTACTCGAAGACATACCTGGAAGCTGGTTTCTCTTTGCCGCTAGTATGAAAAGAGGAAAGAATAAAGCGCAGGATGGGGAGAAAGGGGCTTTATATATATATATACACATATATAGGCGTGAAAGACTTTGAAATAAGGAAGGATTTCCCTTTTCACCAAAATCACGCGTGTAAGAAACGGGCCCACAAAGGGTGCGACTTCCCAATGCCGCCCAAAGTCACGCCTGCAAGCACGGTTTCCAAGTTGCACTGGCCCCACCAATTGCGCCGACCTCCCAATGGCCGCACAAGTCACGCCTACAAGCACGCACGGTTTCTACACTTTGTGCCCGTCCCACCAGCTAGCACACTCAGTTTCCCAATTCACGCCAACTTCCCAACGTCGCCCAAGCTGCACCGGCCCCACCAATTGCGACTTCTCAATACCGCCCAAGTCACGCCTGCTAGCACGCAAAGCTTCCACACCTTGCGCCGGTCCCACCAGCTAGCACACTCAGTTTCCCAACTCACGCCAACTTCCCAACATCGCCCAAGCTGCACCGGCCCCACCAATTGTGCCAGCCTCCCGATATGTGCAAAACTCCCAGAGGCAAGGATTCCAAATCCTATTTATAAAAGGTCAGACAAGCAACTCAATTCTCTTTACGGTTTGCTGTTGATAGTCTGTCACCATATTATGCTTACCTCGCAACAAAGCCCCTGTTCCGAGCTAAGCAGGGGACTTAATGTTGATGGTGGTTTTTAAACAAGGGGTAAAATCGTAAAACCCAATGACCTAGTGTTACCCGCAACACATTAACTAAGAGCATTTAACTCAGGTGTAAATAATTAATAGGGGTATTTTTTTTTTTCAAAAATACCGCATTAGGTTTTCGACACGTAACCCTAATTCCAAAACTAAGCCGCACATGCGCATCATGGCAACCATGCCAAACCAAGCCGCACTCTGCGTGCAGGCAGCAATGCCAAACCAAGCCGCACTCTGCGCATCATTGGCAACAATGCCAAACCAAGCCGCACTCGCGCACCATGGCAACCATGCCAAACCAAGCCGCACTCTGCGCATCATTGGCAACAATGCCAAACCAAGCCGCACTGCGCACCATGGCAACCATGCCAAACCAAGCCGCACTCGCGCATCATTGATAACAATGCCAAACCAAGCCGCACTCTGCGCACCATGGCAACCATGCCAAACCAAGCCGCACTCGCGCATCATTGACAACAATGCCAAACCAAGCCGCACTCTGCGCACCATGGCAACCATGCCAAACCAAGCCGCACTCGCGCACCATGGCAAAGCAATGCCAAACCAAGCCGCATACTCGCACACCATGGCAACAATGCCAAATCTCCAAGCCGCTATGCCTTTGGCACACGCCAAATATGGCGCCCTAGGCTTGCAAAACTTGCAACTAGGTCAACATGGCCGCACATGCCATTGGCACATGCCAATACGTGCCGCAAGCCATATTCCAAGTCGCTATTCCATTGGCACACGCCAAATATAGCGCCCTAGGCTTGCAAGACTTGCAACTAGGTCAACATGGCCGCACGTGCCATTGGCACATGCCAATACGTGCCGCAAGCCATATTCCAAGTCGCTATGCCATTGGCACACGCCAAATATAGCGCCCTAGGCTTGCAAGACTTGCAACTAGGTCAACATGGCCGCACATGCCATTGGCACATGCCAATGCGTGCCGCAAGCCATATTCCAAGTCGCTATGCCATTGGCACACGCCAAATATAGCGCCCTAGGCTTGCAAGACTTGCAACTAGGTCAACATGGCCGCACATGCCATTGGCACATGCCAATACGTGCCGCAAGCCATATTCCAAGTCGCTATGCCATTGGCACACGCCAAATATAGCGCCCTAGGCTTGCAAGACTTGCAACTAGGTCAACATGGCCGCACGTGCCATTGACACATGCCAATACGTGCCGCAAGCCATATTCCAAGTCGCTATGCCATTGGCACACGCCAAATATATCGCCCTAGGCTTGCAAGACTTGCAACTAGGTCAACATGGCCGCACATGCCATTGGCACATGCCAATACGTGCCGCAAGCCATATTCCAAGTCGCTATGCCGTTGGCACACGCCAAATATAGCGCCTTAGGCTTGCAAGACTTGCAACTAGGTCAACATGGCCGCACATGCCATAGGCACATGCCAATACGTGCCGCAAGCCATATTCCAAGTCGCTATGCCATTGGCACACGCCAAATATAGCGCCCTAGGCTTGCAAGACTTGCAACTAGGTCAACATGGCCGCACGTACCATTGGCACATGCCAATACGTGCCGCAAGCCATATTCCAAGTCGCTATGCCATTGGCACACGCCAAATATAGCGCCCTAGGCTTGCAAGACTTGCAACTAGGTCAACATGGCCGCACATGCCATTGGCACATGCCAATACGTCCCGCAAGCCATATTCCAAGTCGCTATGCCATTGGCACACGCCAAATATAGCGCCCTAGGCTTGCAAGACTTGCAACTAGGTCAACATGGCCGCACATGCAATTGGCACATGCCAATACGTGCCGCAAGCCATATTCCAAGTCGCTATGCCATTGGCACACGCCAAATATAGCGCCCTAGGCTTGAAGACTTGCAACTAGGTCAACATGGCCGCACATGCCATTGGCACATGCCAATACGTGCCACAAGCCATATTCCAAGTCGCTATGCCATTGGCACACGCCAAATATAGCGCCCTAGGCTTGCAAGACTTGCAACTAGGTCAACATGGCCGCACATGCCATTGGCACATGCCAATACGTGCCGCAAGCCATATTCCAAGTCGCTATGCCATTGGCACACGCCAAATATAGCGCCCTAGGCTTGCAAGACTTGCAACTAGGTCAACATGGCCGTACGTGCCATTGGCACATGCCAAACACACACGCTGGTAGCCTAACTTGCAAATCGTGCAACCTACCACCAAGGCATTCCGCACATGCCATTGGCACATGCCAAACACACACGCTGGTAGCCTAACTTGCAAAACCATGCAACCTACCACCAAGGCATTCCGCACATGCCATTGGCACATGCCACACGCGCCATTAGCAGCACCACTTGCACTCAAGGCGCAACCAACGAGATATCAACACAAAACTGGGGGATGCTTCTTTAGGGTTTTGGTTTGGCGGTCACAGCATGTAGCGTACACTACGCTCACAATTAAGAAAGCGTGAATAGGAATAAAGCGGTCAAATAAAAGAGGAAATAATGGTGAAAAACGTTTTCACCCATTAAACCATGCGGTTACCACCTCCTCCCATTATTTCACCCTTTACTCTCTTCCTTCATGAGGCCAGGGTACGTTTCAATCTCGACTTGTATAAATAGGTCTTACCTATTTCCACAGACACAAGTCTCGGTCAGAGAAAAATACTACACTCTTTAAAAGGCAACTTTGCAAGCTCTCCAAAAGCTTTCATCTCTTGCAAGCTTCCTAAGCTTTCACTTTCGATACAAGTCGAGACACTACTCTTCCGTAACTATTCGGCCTCAACACCTTTCTTTGCTTTCCTCCCCAAATCAACCCTTCTCCTCCACTTTGTGACCGAAGCAAGTCTGGGAACGGCCATTTCTTGGTTTAGGCCGGACTTGTACCGATTGATCTCTCGAATCTATAAAGTGCTCACGTGCAGCACATTTGTTTAGGGTTTAAACCAGTTTCTCACTCACCTACCGAATTTACTGAAATCGGCAGAAACGATTTTTACCCATAAACACCTGTATACATTCAATCCATAAATTCCGTTGTTGACATTATAATAACAAAGCTAATACTCCCCCTAAAGGTAAGATATGTAGATTTTATCAATCCACACGTCTTTGTTATTCCTTTGTAGTCCATATAACTACAAATATCATATGATATGCTACTCCCCCTTAGTCTATGCTTTACTCTTTCGTTAGATAAACGTTTAAGCACAAATATTCTTTCCCTTAGTGATACCAATCAATATAAATAAATACCAGTATCACTTGTTTACTCCATATATTTCTCCCCCTTTTTGTCACAAAATGACAAAGGTACGAACAAATAAAAGACAAACCGAAAGGATCTTACAAGTCTCACAAGACTTGCAACCTATAGATTTAAGCACAAGGGTTCCACACACCATTTTTGATAACCAATATCAAAACCTAGAATTGATATTTAATCTCAACTTTTATCAAAACTACAAAGTAATTTTTTTGATATGTTACCAAGGAAACAATTTCAATCGAACGTGGAAAGCAATTTTCCCTAATAGTTTAGCAAACCAAAAATCGACTAAGCACCTTAGTTCCTTTGCTAAACCGATTGTACAAATACAATCGCTTGTTCGATAAGACCAAAATAAAGATAACTCTATTTTTCATCAGGTTCTAATTATCCATATAACTTAGACCTTTTACTTTTAAATAAGACAAGTACTAGGTTAGTTAACTAGCATTTCTTGTTAAGTCATTCGAATAGACTTGAATAACAAAATCCTCCACTTTGATAAGTCTAACTAAGATCATTTATTGAAGCAGCAGAATCCTTCATCTTTTCTTTCTCTTCTTCTCAATTTCTGGATAGAAATGGCTGCTAGTTTTTGTTCTCTAACTTTCTTCTTTCGGTGAAAACGAGAGGTGTGTGAGCCACTAGAATTAACTCAATGATAATAGACTTGAATAACAAAATCCCTCCACTTTGATAATTGGTCTTTTTGCTCCAAATTGACTCCAACTGAACCCAAAAGCACACATAAGATACATAATTAACTCTTATCCGGAATCGAGTTGGATTAAACAATTCATCCCGAAAACCTTTCCTTTCGTTAATCCATAAACAATTCATGCAAACCAAATAAATCGACTTGCATAATTATTCACCTCAACCGGAAGCAATTGAAACAACATAGACATTAAAGCACCGCAATTGCACCGAAATTTTGTAAGCCTAAACGATTGATACCAAACAATAAAGCAAGATAACAATAGTTTTTATTAACCGGAAACAATTGAATCACACACACGCATCCATACACAAATAATGGAATAAAACATCAATTGTACCGAAATTTTGTTAAGCAAAAGCAAAAAATATACGCAATAAACTCAGGCTTTTCTTAAACAGGAAAACGATTAACTAACAAAGTCGTTACCTCAAATTTCGCATCATTTTCTCCAATATGTTTGCATATTCTTCCAGGGAGAATTGATATCGAAATATCATAATGTTGTCATCCTTGTGTAAAACAAAAGAATAACAACAACCAACCTTTACTAGAGAAAGGTTGAAAACCGGTTTTTAACTATTGCAAGCAAAAGTTGAAAACCCCAAAACACATATGCTTTTATGCTAAACCAAACGATTCAACATATTGTGACTTTTTCACATATTGTTTCAATCAGAACCCCTCATGATCCTTTGATAAAGCCTACCAACATGGGCTAGAACTTAATCCTGCTAAACCAAAAAGTCACCCAAACCATAAGGGTTCACAACATATGAGATCGAATATTAAGGTTAGAAAACCGAAATCAAACATCCCATAAACATACATAGCAATAAGATAAAGCGTTCAAGCAAAGGCTATGTAAATCAAAAACTATCACAAGAAAAAATTATAAATCAAATAATTTTATTCATAATAAGATAGTTTTATTCATAATAGACTTTATTTAAAGAAATCTAAAACTAATGTCTATTTTAATTTCTTGACGACAAATCAATCTTCATTTGTTTGCTCCTCAGAATATTCTTCAGAGTCTTCTTCTTGTTTTCCTTTTAGAAATTCATTATTGATCACTAGGATTCCTTCAAGGGTCCCAGGATCATTTCTATAGGCATATGCCAACTGTTTTTTAATACAGTCCAAATGTCTCCCAAGACGTAAAATATGGAACATGAGATCTCCATTGCTATAGATTTGATCATATGAGATACTAGATCCCTTTTGAGTTCCACTCATCTGATTGATAATTCCTTGTGAGACAGTTTTAGTATCTTTCTCATCTCCAAAGTTGTTTCCCATTACACTTTCACACAGTTTGGTGATAAGGCAGGGATATCCAAGATTTCTATGAAACCCTGTGGTATTGAGAGATTCAATGATTTTAATCATTTGATTGATAATTATTTCATAAATATCAATTCGTTTTTTGCCTTCAAGAAGGTAGTATATAAGTTCAACAAATTCTCCATTCCATAGAGAAGAATTTTTCTTACAAGCAAACAGAGTTGCTACAGCAAGTTTACCGAAAATCCTTAAGTGTAAGGGTACGTCTTTGGTTACCATGTTTCCCTTTTTCCATTCAATAGTTTTACCAGTTACGAGTTTTGAAATAATATCGTGCTCAATTTAAGAACCTGTAATCATATGCCCTTTCACACTGTAATTTATGATTTCTGATATCACCTTTCTGTTGACATGAAGAAAAGTACTTCCAACCAAAGTGCTAAAAGTAAGCTTTTCATGATTAATACTGTGAATATTACCATAAAAGATTCTTACTATATCAGGTGAATATTTTTCAAACCCGAACATATTTCCCCAGATTCGGTCTTGAACAAGCTTCACATAACTAATTTCTGAAACATCTGGATCGAAACTCTTTTCTTCGGTGAAGTTTACTCCCTTCAAAGCTTGATATCTTTCAAAGCATGTATTATCTACAAAATTTGTAAGATCATGCTTCCCTTTGATCAAGTGAGGATACTTGATTTTCTCAATATCTCCGGGAAGAATAAATGGATTCAAGGAAAACTTGTCTGTTTCAGAGTTTTCTTTCTTGATTTCCTCTTTCTCATACTTGCGAAAATATGAAAAACCCTAGTTACGATTTTTCACCAATCTTCCCCAATATGTTTGAACATATAGCAAGAGATTATCTTTTATAGGAAGAATTGATATTGAAAATCGGAAATAACTAGTTTTAGGAAATCTTATCAAAATCGGAAACCGAGACTTGTGGGGAAACAATTCCGATTTTATATCTAGGTCTTGTTTTTGGAAAATCGGTTTTCCATGGACTGGATCTTTATTTCGGATTGATTCCATGCTTTTGTCCAAAAGTATGTTTACTCTTTTATTACCAGAATTTGATAATATCACTTGAAATTTACTCAAGAATTTACTAGAGTATACAGAGATAAATTTGAACAAAATATGATATTTGATAAAAATACCATCAGAATTATAAACCCTGTAATATTTCAAAAGATCACTTGCTTCATTAAAACAGTTGTGAGGTGTGTGAAGCAATCCATTGTTAATAGAATTATTAACTGAAAACTCATTCCTTGTAGGAATACATATTTTCCAAAATCGCATCCTAGACGGTGATACATTGACAATATTTGCTCTGAAAATGTACATATATATACTTTGGTAGTTTATCCAAAATAGATTCTAGATTCCAGATTTTTCCAGACCTCAATAACCATGGTTCATATAATAAAAAATTCTGAGAGGAATCTTATGCATTTTCAGGATACAACCCATCTCATAGAGTATTGTACCATTGTTACTAAGCATGTTAGTATTCAGGACAATGATATACAATACTATGTTATCCCGTTGATTTTGTAAGTCTCTCAAAACATACATGGGCATAATTCCAATCCCTAAAATATTTAGGAACAAGAGTATTACATACTTCATCCGTGTCTTCCACCACGAATTTCTGAAGTAGTCAAATCCTGCCGTTACGTTAACTGAATCGACCGTTGGATTCATTTTTATTATAGGTTGGATCGCACCAAACACAAATTGTTAGATCATTTCATGTTTTCCTACTCTGATACCAATTGAAAAGACGAGGGTACCCAAATATACCTCAATCTAAAACTTTTCCACCTATAAGTCCTTTCTCCGAAAGTGATTGTCTATGGACTGAGTCGAGACAATACAACTAATCGGTTCACACTTCGTGTGATCGTCTATGGATACGAGATCGAGAAAATACAACAACGAAGTATGTTTACTTGATAAAGGGTTCGGACTTAACCAAACACAATAGGATTACTATCAAGTAAATAGGAATTAACGTTTGTGTATTTTACTTCTAATTATAATAAAAACAATTATAATTGTGGAAATTGGAAAAGTAAAAGACACATCAAGATTTTGTTAACGAGGAAACCGCAAATGCAGAAAAACCCCGGGACCTTGTCCAGAATTGAATACTCTCAGGATTAAGCTGCTATACAAAATCAAACCAACTTCGTATAGTTGAGACCAAGCAACTAAACCTATAGTTCACCTAGTTCCGTCTGTATTCCCACGCCTCCAACTTGTAATAAGTCACGTACTTGGAACAATTCCTTTGGTTCGTATTCCAAACAGTAAAGAACAACAAATCTGTTTGGTATCAACTCTTTTCAACCAAGTGATGTGAGTTCGACAAAAGGCGCTTCCGTTTATCACAATAAACTCCTTTGTCAGGTTCTTGGATCTATCTTGTCAACAACTACCAAAGTAATTGTTAAGATTTTTCAATCAATACTTTGAATCACAAAGAAACGTATTGATGCCGATCTACACAACTAATCAATCCAATCTACCACAAGGATAAACCGATTATAGTTGGATCCTCTTTAACCGAAACAAGTATTGTGCACACCAAAGAACATGAACCCAAATCATAAATCTTCAAAGTCTTCTTTGTCTTCAAATCTTCTTAGATCTTCAATAAACACCTGCACACAATCAAATTAAATCTCTTGTGATCAATCACGCCCAGAACGGAGTCTGTTAACAATGGATTATCACAAGACGTCTTTAGATCTACAAACAGTCTAAATATCCCCGTCGAAACTTCGATCTAGTTTGAGTGAATCTTATATCAGAAGAGAAGATTCTCAAGCATAAACAAACTAGGTGCAATCAAAGTTTAACAACCGTTAGTCAATCAAATCAATCGAAAACTAATAATAAACCGCAATTATCAAGTTTCCCACCAACGGTACTAATAGAGCTTCTCAATCCCGAAGAAGCCTTTAAACTGAGCGGCCGTAAGAGATTTCACTTAATTATGTTACTTTCCTCTCCGAATAGGCGGCTCCAACAGTAACAACACAACTAGGTAGTTTTGTTGGCTCTGAGGATTAGTTTGCTAGAAATGCAAACTTTGATATTTATAGACATGGAAGTTTGGATTCTTGTTATTAGGAGGGTAAGAATGGATTTGAGGAGGGTAGGATTATGAGGAGGGAATCAAAAATTATGGGTAGGGATTGACTTTTAATAAAAATGGTGAAATATCTATCTAATCCTCACCGTAATTATAGTGAGTTTACCAACCAAACATAGGGTATCTTCTTTTATCACCAGTGTGAAGATTTGGATAGAAACAAAACTAGAAGATGATTAGATGAGTGATTGCTTGATCCCGTATATTGTGAGTTAGTTCCTCCATAGCCTTGATAATGAGAATATTGTGATGTATTGTCCTCAAATCATTTGTTAGAACAACTTAAAGGGGGAAGGATATTGATAGAAGTACACAATACTTCCAAGACTTGTTTCCGAGAACCGTGAATCTTAAAATCTGATCTCATTCATATCCCCATCTTTGCTAATCTAGTATTATCAAATTATGATCTAAAATAATAGTGAGCGGAAGTGACAAAGACATAGATGCTTATCGACCTAGAACAACACTTTTGAACATTGCTAGTCGCAATCAGCGAATACCTAATAAAAGAATCAAATCTGGTTTGAATGGTTTGATTGCTTTTATAAAAGGTTAGGGTTTTTTCTTTTACCAAGAAGAACGATGATCACTGAGGGTAGGGTGGGTAATTTGAAAATAATTACTTATTTTAATTGTATTTGACTTTGACCATAAATTGACTTGAGTTTAGTGAAAATCTTTCCCTCCTCAAATCCATTGTTTCCCTCCTAATAACAGAACTCGAAATTTGGACACCAAGGAATTTCCAAAACTGAAAATATTCTCAAGATATGCTATATATTCCAGATTCGGTTTCCATAATTCCTGGAAATGCTTTGTCCAAACATTGATCGAAAATCTCTTAGAAAATCTCCAATTAGTAAATGCACATTACTAATTTTCATTTTCCAAAAATAAAATTAAAAACCTTGATTAAAAGATTCTCAACTTATTTTTTCGATCCGGGATTTTTTCCTTTAGCTATTAAGGAATATCTTTGAACAATTAAAGATAAGTGTTACTGCACATGTTCAAAGAATGTCGACATCATTACTTTGTAAGTTCTCTTTCATACTTACAACCTTGAAACCGATTTGCCACACTTCCAAACAACTTTAGAATTGGTTCATCTGACTTTCAAGAACTATGTGATTGATCAAGAACACTCAATCACCAATCATGGGTTTCTCGGTTCTACCAAAACAAGTTTCGGTTCTACCTCCATGTGAGTACTGGATTAGTCACACTAGCTTTCTAAAAATTCGGTTGACTAGGTACTAGGATCGGTTCCCCACATATATATGGTATCTAACTTGTATTTGTTGCACATGTCCATAGGATTGATTCCCAATGTCTAAAAACGTGTTCCACATGTTCATAGGATCGGTTCCCAATATCTAGAAACTTACGGCACCTCATACAAGGATCGATTCCCATCTTGTGATAGGTTTAACCTCTTCATAGGATCGGTTCCCCTTTGCCTAGAGTTGGTCATACCAATAACACTAAATCGATCATACCTTCTCAGGTGATTACTTAAGATCGGTTTCACTAATAAAAGTTATACCAATACAAAAGTCAGGTATTTGTGAATAGTTTTACCAAGAACATAAACAAGTCATGAGCGGTTATACTAATCACACATATTGGTAGTTCAAAAGATATGCAATGAATAACAATACCAATAAGCATGGCGATTTCCCTTTCAATTCACAAAACAAGTTTATGATTTACTTCCTTTAAACAAATGTAAAACATTGTTTACTAGGATAAAATCTTCACCTTATACCCATACATAATCACAATAGCATTCATACGATTATGTCGATGTCTTGGTTAAGCAATAAACCTCGTATTGTACTCCTTAATACTACGTCTAACTAGAGTATAATCATTCATGCTTTGAAGTTATGTTTTCAATATGCACGACTTGAAAGATACGTTAGGGAATGAAATAGTTCAAGTCAAATATCACTAACCTCAAGTGGAAGGATGATGTTGTCATTCTAGCTCCTTATTTCTTCACTTCTTCAAGTCTTCGTAATACTTGTATTATCTCATATCCTAATACTTTCAAGATAACATATACGAAATTGACTCTATTTCATAGTCAAGAGACTCTTTAAATGAGTTTTGATTCACTAAAATATGACAACCAAACTTGACATACCAGCTCTTGGTGGGTTCAACCGAGCTATGCTCTAACAGGTCGAACTCGCAAGCATTGCTATCTCAAGCTTGTTTGTCAAGTTTAGTTGGTCAAAACTATATCTGGATTTCTAGTCTACTTATAGCTATGTCTCGGATTAGGATAGAAGTGTGTAGTTGAGCATTAGACTTCACGGCGTTCACCAATTGAAGAAGAAGATTATTAGAGCATAGCTCGGTTGAACCCACCAAGCGTTGGTATGTCAAGTTTGGTTGTCATATTTTAGTGAGCCAAAACTCATTTTAAGAGTCGCTTGATTATGTACTAGAGTCAACTTCGTATTGGTTAGCTTGAAAGTATTAGGATATGAGACATTACAAGTATTGCGAAGACTTGAAGAAGTGAAGAAGGAAGGAGCTACAACGACAACATCATCCTTCCACTTGAGGTTAGTGATATTTGACTTGAACTGTTTCATTCCCTAACGTATCTTTCAAGTCGTGCATATTGAAAACAAAACTGCGAAGCATGAATGATTATACTCTAGTTAGATATAGTATTAAAGAATACAATACGAGGTTTATTGCTTAACCATTAAACTTTGTAGATAAGATATCGACATAATCGTTTGAATGCTATTGTGATTATGTATGGGTATAAGGTGAAGATTTCATCCTAGGAAACATTATTTTACATTTGTTTTAAGGAAGTAAATTCATGAACTTGTTTTGTGAATCGAAAGAGAAATCGCCAGGCATTATTGGTATTGTTATTCATTGCATATCTTTTGAACTACCAATATGTGTGATTTATAACCGCTCATGACTTGTTTATGTTCTAGGTAAAACTATTCACAAAGGCCTGACTTTTGTATTGGTATGACTTTTATTAGTGAAACCGATCTTAAGTAATCACCTGAGATGGTATGATCGATTTTGTGTTATTGGTATGACCGACTCTGGGTAAAGGGGAACCGATCCTAGTAAGAGGTACAACCTATCACGAAGGGGAATCGATCCTTGTATGCGGTGAAGCAAGTTTTTAGAAGAAAGGGGAACCTATCCTATGGACATGTGCAACACGTTTTTAGGCAAAGGGGAACCGATCCTATGGACATGTGCAACAAGTACAAGTTAGATACCATATATATGTGGGGAACCGATCCTAGTACCTAGTCAACCGAATTTTGGTAACTAGCGTGACTATGCAAAGTACTCACATGGAGGTAGAACCGAAACTTGTTTTGGTAGAACCGTGAAACCCATGTTTGGTGATTGAGTGTTCTTGATCAATCACGTAGTTCTTAAAAGTTGATGAACCAATTCTAAACTTGTTTGGAAGTGTGGCAAATCGGTTTCAAGATTGTAAGTATGAAAGAGGACTTACAAAGTAAGGATATCGACATACTTTGAACATGTGCAGTAACGCTAATCTTTAATTGTTCAAAGTTATTCCTTAATAGCTAAAGGAAGAAAACCTCGGATCGAATAAAATAAATTGAGAATCTTTTATTTAAGGTTTTTAATTTTATTTTTGGAAAATGAAAATTAGTAATGTGCATTTGCTAGTTGGAGATTCACAAAACAAGGAAAATTAGTAATGTGCAAAGAATTGTATTAATCACAAAGAGTCAACTTCATTTTCCAAAGTAATTAGTTGTGTAGATCGGCATCAATACAATTCTTTGTGATTAAAAGTATTGATTGCAAAATCTTAACAATTACTTTGGTAGTTGATAATAAGATAGATCTAAGAACCTGATAAAGGAGTTTATTGAGATAAACAGAAGAGCCTTTTGTCGAACTCACATCACTTGGTTGAAGAGAGTTGCTACCAAACATATTTGTTGTTCCTTTACTATTTGGAATACGAACCAAAGGAATTGTTCCAAGTACGTGACTTATTCATAAGTTGGAGGCGTGGGAATATAGACGGAACTAGGTGAACTATAGTTTTAGTTGCTTGGTCTCAACTATACAAAGTTGGCTTGATTTTGTATAGCGGCTTAATACTGAGAGTATTCAATTCTGGACAAGGTCCCAAGGTTTTTCTGCATTTGCGGTTTTCTCGTTAACAAAATCTTGCTGTGTCATTTACTTTTATTTTCCGCAATTATAATTGTTGTTATTATAATCTAAAGTAAATTACACAAACGCTAATTCCTATTTACTTGATAAGTAATCCTATTGTGTTTGGTTAAGTCCGAACCTTTTATCAAGTAAACATACTTCGTTGTTGTATTGTCTCGATCTCGTATCCATAGACGACCACACGAAGTGTGAACCGATTTGTTGTATTGTCTCGACTCAGTCCTGTTGATGGTGGGTTTTCGTTTAAGGTTAAATTTGTAAAAAACCGGAAAAATCATGCGCTGACATCTTGTAAAAGATAAAGCCATTTATAAGTGTTGGATACTCCCTCACTTAATTCACCAAGAATGGAGCATGTAGCAACAATCCCATTCTGTGAATACATGAAATTCCTCCAGGTTGGAGCATGTGGCAACAATCCCTTCATGTGAATTTCATATCAGCCTTGTATTTCAAAGAGTACTCATTATCAGTGTGGCATGACGACCGAGTGTTACTCTTACTGGAATAACACGAACCTCCAAGCACTATAATGAAACCATGTACGAAATACCCGCACAGCTGATTCTCGGTGTGTTATACTAGCCCGAGCCCCTCTCGGTGTGTTACACTAGCCCGATTGAGCCCCTCTCGGTGTGTTATACTTGCCCGATTGAGCATCCGGACTGACCAGTATCGGTCCGGATATGATTCGATCGCAGTCATCCAACTCCATAAGCATGATTGGATGACCCCAGGATCAATTCCATCACCCCCAAGCGGTATGGAATACCCACGGCCGACCCCGCATGGTCGGTCATTGGCCTAGCCTGCCAAGAAACCGTTCATACCAAGCATTATGGACGGAAAACCCTAAATTAGGGTTTGCGGCAT
Source organism: Papaver armeniacum (assembly GCA_023531295.1). NCBI lineage: Eukaryota > Viridiplantae > Streptophyta > Magnoliopsida > Ranunculales > Papaveraceae > Papaver > Papaver armeniacum. Next base: position 19,278 of record JAJJWW010015235.1, read on the forward strand.
ATTACATGTGTCGCAAAACAGTCTCAACTATCCATCTTCGCAGGTAGAGATGGAGGGTGTAGATGTAGACTCAAAGGGCCCAGAGCATGTCAACATGATCACCATGGGCCCACCTACACACTTGACCAATCGGTCAAGACCAACCACGCATGGTTGTAACAAATTCGTACGCTCAAACAAGGAGTGGCGCACGGCTTTTGAAAGCCAAAAATAGGGTTTCAAGTCATCACGCGCGTCCATCTTCTCCGGCACGAATGGAGGGTCACAGATTAGATTAAGCAAGGGCCGGTCATACCAGCATGACCACCGTGGGCCAATCTACCTCCTCATGTGATCGGCCAAGGCATATCATGCCTGGTCAATCCAAAACGCACGCCCAAACTTGCGTGGTTACACCTCCCAAACCCTAAAACTGATCTCGACCGCTCAACTTCACCGGATGATTTGAGTGGCTTAGATCACGTTTTCATGGGATAGTCAGGTATAGGTGTGAACACCGACCTATCACCTACACGCCGGTATGATCGACCAAGACCGACCAAGATTGGTCATCTTGGAACGCGTGCCCAAACTTGGGAAGTCACGCGGTTTCCAACTCCTTTGCGGCAATGGATTTATGCCGCAAACCGATCTCAACCACTCAACTTTACCGGTCAACTTGAGTGGCCTAGATCGCGCCTTCATGGGACGGCGAGGTATGGACGTGCACATCGGCATGCTGTCTACACACATGCCCGGTCGGCCCTCTCCAAATCCCTTTCCATGCTTGGTTTCGACCAAGCTAAAGAGTGATGCTTGCGCACCTCTTCAAAAACCCTAATATCCATTAACGGTCGCATATGAGTGTCTCAAAGATCATCTCATCCGTTCAACTTCACCTGACTTGGTTATACAACCACGGTCGGGAGTTATTTGGTCGGTGAGGCGTCATTACCCATCACTTTACCACACCATAATGCGACTGCATAAAATACACACGATACTTCACAAATATCGACTTCGAATAACACAGTTATTCAATTCAAGATTACATGCTATCTTTCGTGGATCCACGATCCACACATTCCAGACATCAATCATGTCACAAACCGGGGGATACATACTCGGGGTATTGGTCTAGCGGTTTACGGCGTGCGGCGTGCAACGCGCCATCACAAGAACGTGTCAGGAAGTCATGGACGGTTAGAGATGAACAGGAGAAGTGGGCAAGACTGGTCGTGTGGCACCGACGCACAACTCCACTACTCCATCACTCCACTTCCTCCACTTCCCACGAGAGACGTGAATAAGGCTCAATGACTTGTATAAATAGGTTCTCCTCCTTATTTTCAAAAGAACAGAAGAAAACGAGAGAAAAATAGGAGACAAGGAGAAACAACACAAGTTCAGACGAGACAGAAAACCAAGTGTTAATACAAATCGTATTCAAACACCCAGAGCCTGCTTGCATCAACCGTGAGCTTGCTCATCTTTCTGTTACAAGTCATAAGCAAGCCAACACCTTCACAATCTCAACACCTTCTTCGCTTCCCTCCCTAAGATCAACCCCATCTCCTTCACTTTGTGACCGAAACAAGTCTGGAACGGCCATTTCTTGGTTTAGGCCGGACTTGCACAGATTGATCTCTCGAATCTACAAGCACTCACCGTGCAGTGCATTTGTTTAAGGTTTAGATTCATTCCTCGTCCACACCCCAAATTACCAAATTATACAGGAATAGTTTTCACCCATAAACAATTGGCGACCACAGTGGGAGGTTGATCTCTCGGTTACAAAAATCGAATTCTCAATTCTTCGGTTTTCGGTTTTCGGTTTTCGTCTCACGATGTATCCTCACCCGGAATCCGTAGGTGGTTCAGATATCATGGGAAGCATAGCTGGAATGTTGGAGGATGTCTTGGCAAATCAAGCCGGTATCACCAGAAGGCAGAGCGAGACATTTCGCCTTTTGAATGATATAGCAGCACAACTACAAGAAGGCTCGATAGGCATCAACTCAGACAGCGCAAGAAACGTTGAATCCTTAGTCAGGAGTCACGCCTTTACAAGTGGAGAAGCAAAAAGAGCACGCAGTCGAAAACGAATCAAGAAAGATGGACAACATGGTCCAGACAAAGGAAAAGACTTGTCCGGAGTACTACAATGTCTGCCACATAAAGAAAGGGAGCCTGCAGCCTATGAAGCCTCGCTAGAGGATTTATATCTCAAAACTCTTGTTTGAAGCCCTAAGACTGTCCAATCCGCGTCGACTTTTCAACCGATCGAAGAAATGCTTGAGGAAGGAGAAATCAATCGGGAAATACCCGAATACGAGAGGATGGGAACGTTCAATCCGATCACTCAAGAGATGACATCACGACACCTTCCACATCCCTTTACCTAGGCAAGCGACCCGCAGATATGATAGCACTTGCAAATCTCTCAACTTCATCTCCTGTTCCACATCAAAGCCACGGAGAGACATCACAATGCCCACTAACACAGGAAAATCCAGACTCAAGGTACTTACATTTCCCCTTCCCAATGAAGAAGATTATGGAGCTACTGGAGGCGTGGGTACAAAATGGAGAGGTGGAGCTACCCCCGGTATGGCGTCCGCCTACTGATCAAGAAGTAATGAACCCGAGGTACTGTCATTTCCACCGGTTCCTCCATCACCCCACCAGTGAATGCAACGCTTTGAAGCGCATTGTTCAGGAGAAGCTTGGTCCAGATTTGATAACTCTGAGAGATTGGTGCGGAGGATTTTCTTAGAAAGGCAACTCCGGTTCGATACAAGTGAGGCTTCGAAAGCAAGTTTTACCCAACAATTTTACAAGAAAGATAGTTTGGAATCCACTGGGGACTTGGCATCCCGCACGTGGAGAAAGAGGCTCAGTGATCAACGCCATGTTTGTTTCCATCCGTACCTCCCTTTTGCATAACATTTGCAATTTCATGTGATATGTGCAATCATTCATGACCAAGATTCGAATTTCATTTAACATAATCTCTTTCAAAAAGGCTGTTCACAAAACTATCTCAAAATAAACCAATTCAATCACCTATTAATCCAAAACCGGAGATCAAAGAAAATCCTCACTATCACTCAAAAAGAAAAAACATCTAAAAGAAGAGACAAGTATATGGCATGAATACTTCAAGGAAAGTCCTTCAGCAACAACTCGTCCTTCTGGGCAAGAGAGACCTTCATCCTTGAAGCACTGACTGCTTCGGCTCTCTAGTTCCTTAGACAACTTCTCAACCTCTTCTTCCTGGCGAGCAACACAGTCCGCGGAAGGGACTTCATCCTGTAATTTCTGGAGCCCCTGAATCTTGGAGAAACCTTTGAAGAACCAAGGGGCATTGAAACCGTACTGCGCAAACACGTCTCGATGGCACTTCCAATCTTCAATCATCTCCTCAGAAACTGTTCGACCAGTCGTGACGCTCATCCCCTGGATAGAAACTAAAGCTTCTTGGACGCGGTTGACCAACGCAAGACGACTTTTGAGTTTCGTGGTGGTAGCAATGTGACCGTGCTTCTTCCATATCGTTGTGTACAACTCTTTGAACTGAACCGGCACGCTGAATCCACCGACCAACACATGGCCTGGTGTTTATGGGTGAAAATCGTTTCTGCCGATTTCGGTAAATGCGGTAGGTGAGTGAGAAACTGGTTTAAACCCTAAACAAATGTGCTGCACGTGAGCACTTTATAGATTCGAGAGATCAATCTGTACAAGTCCGGACTAAACCAAGAAATGGCCGTTCCAGACTTGCTTCGGTCACAAAGTGGAGGAGAAGGGTTGATTTGGGAAGGGAAGCAGAGAAAGGTGTTGAGGAGAGTAGTATCTCGACTTGTATCAGAAAGTGAAAGCTTAGGAAGCTTGCAAGAGATGAAAGCTTTTTGGAGAGCTTGCAAAGTTGCCTTTCTGAGAGTGTAAGTGTAGTATATTTCTCCTGACCGAGACTTGTTGTCTGGTGGAAATAGGTAAGACCTATTTATACAAGTCGAGATTGAAACGTACCCTGGCCTCATGAAGGAAGAGAGTAAAGGGTGAAATAATGAGAGGAGGTGGTAACCGCATGGTTTAATGGGTGAAAACGTTTTTCACCATTATTTCCTCTTTTATTTGACCGCTTTATTCATATTCATGCTTTCTTAATTGTGAGCGTAGTGTACGCTGCATGCTGTGACCGCCAAACCAAAACCCTAAAGAAGCATCCCCCAGTTTTGTGTTGATATCTCGTTAGTTGCGCCTTGAGTGCAAGTGGTGCTTCTAATGGCGCGTGTGGCATGTGCCAATGGCATGTGCGGAATGCCTTGGTGGTAGGTTGTATGGTTTTGCAAGTTAGGCTACCAGCGTGTGTGTTTGGCATGTGCCAATGGCATGTGCGGAATGCCTTGGTGGTAGGTTGCACGGTTTGCAAGTTAGGCTACTAGCGTGTGTGTTTGGCATGTGCCAATGGCACGTACGGCCATGTTGACCTAGTTGCAAGTCTTGCAAGCCTAGGGCGCTATATTTGGCGTGTGCCAATGGCATAGCGACTTGGAATATGGCTTGCGGCACGTATTGGCATGTGCCAATGGCATATGCGGCCATGTTGACCTAGTTGCAAGTCTTGCAAGCCTAGGGCGCTATATTTGGCGTGTGCCAATGGCATAGCGACTTGGAATATGGCTTGCGGCACGTATTGGCATGTGCCAATGGCATGTGCGGCCATGTTGACCTAGTTGCAAGTCTTGCAAGCCTAGGGCGCTATATTTGGCGTGTGCCAATGGCATAGCGACTTGGAATATGGCTTGCGGCACGTATTGGCATGTGCGGCCATGTTGACCTAGTTGCAAGTCTTGCAAGCCTAGGGCGCTATATTTGGCGTGTGCCAATGGCATAGCGACTTGGAATATGGCTTGCGGCACGTATTGGCATGTGCGGCCATGTTGACCTAGTTGCAAGTCTTGCAAGCCTAGGGCGCTATATTTGGCGTGTGCCAATGGCATAGCGACTTGGAATATGGCTTGCGGCACGTATTGGCATGTGCCAATGGCACGTGCGGCCATGTTGACCTAGTTGCAAGTCTTGCAAGCCTAGGGCGCTATATTTGGCGTGTGCCAATGGCATAGCGACTTGGAATATGGCTTGCGACACGTATTGGCATGTGCCAATGGCATGTGCGGCCATGTTGACCTAGTTGCAAGTCTTGCAAGCCTAGGGCGCTATATTTGGCGTGTGCCAATGGCATAGCGACTTGGAATATGGCTTGCGGCACGTATTGGCATGTGCCAATGGCACGTGCGGCCATGTTGACCTAGTTGCAAGTCTTGCAAGCCTAGGGCGCTATATTTGGCGTGTGCCAATGGCATAGCGACTTGGAATATGGCTTGCGGCACGTATTGGCATGTGCCAATGGCATGTGCGGCCATGTTGACCTAGTTGCAAGTCTTGCAAGCCTAGGGCGCTATATTTGGCGTGTGCCAATGGCATAACGACTTGGAATATGGCTTGCGGCACGTATTGGCATGTGCCAATGGCACGTGCGGCCATGTTGACCTAGTTGCAAGTCTTGCAAGCCTAGGGCGCTATATTTGGCGTGTGCCAGTGGCATAGCGACTTGGAATATGGCTTGCGGCACGTATTGGCATGTGCGGCCATGTTGACCTAGTTGCAAGTCTTGCAAGCCTAGGGCGCTATATTTGGCGTGTGCCAATGGCATAGCGACTTGGAATATGGCTTGCGGCACGTATTGGCATGTGCCAATGGCACGTGCGGCCATGTTGACCTAGTTGCAAGTCTTGCAAGCCTAGGGCGCTATATTTGGCGTGTGCCAATGGCATAGCGACTTGGAATATGGCTTGCGGCACGTATTGGCATGTGCGGCCATGTTGACCTAGTTGCAAGTCTTGCAAGCCTAGGGCGCCATATTTGGCGTGTGCCAAAGGCATAGCGGCTTGGAGATTTGGCATTGTTGCCATGGTGTGCGATATGCGGCTTGGTTTGGCATTCTTTGCCATGGTGCGCAGAGTGCGGCTTGGTTTGGCATGGTTGCCATGGTGCGCAGAGTGCGGCTTGGTTTGGCATTGTTGTCAATGATGCGCAGAGTGCGGCTTGGTTTGGCATGGTTGCCATGGTGCGCAGAGTGCGGCTTGGTTTGGCATTGTTGCCAATGATGCGCAGAGTGCGGCTTGGTTTGGCATGGTTGCCATGGTGCGTAGAGTGCGGTTTGGTTTGGCATTGTTGCCAATGATGCGCAGAGTGCGGCTTGGTTTGGCATTGCTGCCCTGGTGCGCAGAGTGCGGCTTGGTTTGGCATGGTTGCCATGATGCGCAGTGTGCGGCTTAGTTTTGGAATTAGGGTTCTGTGTCGAAAACCCTAATCTGGTATTTTTGAAAAAATACCCCTATTAATTATTTACACCGAGAGTTAAATGCTCTTAGTTAATGTGTTGCGGGTAACACTAGGTCATGGGGTTTTACGATTTTACCCCTTGTTTAAAAACCACCATCAACATTAAGTCCCCTGCTTAGCTCGGAACAGGGGCTTTGTTGCGAGGTAAGCATAAGATGGTGACAGACTATCAACAGCAAACCGTAAAGAGAATTGAGGGGCTTGTCTGACCTTTTATAAATAGGATTTGGAATCCTTGCCTCTGGGAGTTTTGCACAAATCGGGAGGCTGGCACAATTGGTGGGGCCAGTGCAGCTTGGGCGATGTTGGGAAGTTGGCGTGAGTTGGGAAACTGAGTGTGCTAGCTGGTGAGACCGGCGCAATGTGGAAGCTAGCTGTGCGTGCTTGCAGGCGTGACTTGGGAAATTTCGTGTGCGCTGGCTGGTGGGGCCGGCGCAATGTGGAAGCTGTGCGTGCTTGCATGCGTGACTTGGGAAATTACGTGTGCTGGCTGGTGGGGCCGGCGCAATGTGGAAGTTGTGCGTGCTTGCGGGCGTGACCGATGTAAACAAGGAGGGAGTTTCTTCCGATAGAAAAGTTTCCTTATCTTGCCTTCCTTCACGTGCGGCTTTAAATTGGGCATTATTCATGCTAAAATCTGGAAGCGTTATGTCCCTCATTGCTTCATTTCCCTTTTTTTTAAGATTCCGTATTTATACCCAAAATAATTGCATCGTCTCCTCGTTTGAGAAAAGGGTTCTTCTTGTCGAGTTTCTTTCTTTGTCATGTCGCACGAGAGATGAATCATCTCCTAACTTGGCCAAGTTCTCCAAGTGAAGGCGCGAGGTCTAATTCTTGCAAAAGCACCCCAACCAGGGTCATTCGGGCTAAGAAGATCATACCGGTATGTTTTCGTATTCTTCTCTGCTCGCGTTATCCTCTTTTACATGTGCATAGATATGGGTCATCATTTTTATCTTTTGCAGTGTGTGATGGGACCCTCCAGGATGGTGCGCCTTTAACTCTTCGGAGAAGGATTTGGACTTGGTGAAGATCGGTCTTCTTCTCTTGAGGAGGCATTGGTTGGGACCGAGTCTCCATTCCACGAAGCTAGTGAAATCATTAAGGACCTCCCTTCCATCTATCCCCGAAGAAGAACAGTGCATATTCGGACTTTCTTGGGCTCGGTGAGCATGGAGGAGTGCGCCATGACTCTTGACCCCGATGTGGATGAATCAAAAAACTTTCTCCGAAGTGTCATTTGAGAAAACCTTTGAAGGATCATATGATGGCAGCGAAATAGCCTTTGAAGTTGATGCCAAAGGTGTTGTTGGCGATCGGAGGAGGAGTTATGGTGGCGTATCTTTGGAATAGTCGTCGGGAGGACACTGCTGCTGCTGCTTGTGGCTGCTTCGGGATGGGATGTTGAGGTTGTTCTGCTAAAACCGTTGAATGGAACCTTTGTTGCCCGAAGGATTCTTTGGGGAAGTGTTTGAAGATAGCTTTGCCCGAGGGGACTTGTGCTCCATCCTTCGAGGGCTAGTTCCTCCCTTTTGTTATTTCGTTAGTCGCTTAGTTCCCTTGATGCCTCCCTTTTTTTTTTTTTTTTTTTTGGTAAACTCATCTTTTCCTTCTTCTTCATCAAGTAAACATTTTGCTTCATATATATTTTTTGGAAGAGATGGCTCTGTAGTGATTTTCTCGGGTTTATCGATGTATTTCTCGATATCCGGAGAATTTGCTTGGAAAGAGATATATATATATTTTTTTTTGATCGGAAGGGAATCCCGGGGAGAAATACAAACGGTGTATTCATCTTGGGGAGTACAACTACTAAGAGGAATTGTTAAAGGGAATTGAAAAAGAAAAGGAGTAAATGGGAAGTACAACCCCCCTTTTTTTTATGGATTGGATTCCTTGAGCCATCGCGAGTGAATTATCACGCCTTCGAGTGTGACTGCATTGATGAGCTTGCAATATCCTCCCAAAAGGGTATCCGCAACCCAGATACGGCTCGTCTTCTCCTTCACTAGGCAAATCCATTTTTACTGTCATCTTCCCAACTTGAAACGTGCTTCCTTTGACCACTACATCTCCAATTGAAAACGGGTTCAGACGTCGTGCGACTGTTTGAGTCTTGGCTTCGTTGGCTTCAATAGAAGTTTCCAAGCTTCTTGCAAAGTGTTCAAATGGTCCAGCCTCCCATTCGCATTTCTTGACAGCGTTCGTGCGATGTCGCGCCGAGTCCCCATGACGGAAAGGGGAAGGAAAGACTGGTTGCAGAAAAGGTTGCTTGGTCAGACTTACTTGCATTTGAAAACCATGAGCTAGCGCCAACGAGTCTTCTCCGGATGTCTGGGTTTCTTTAGTAGTTTGTTGATGCGATAACCAGTGGGATGATTTGTTGGAATTTCCTTCGGGCGTGGACGTTGGCGGAGGGTGCACATCCAATTTTGCTTTGTTGTCAAGCACCCATAAACGTCCCAATATCATGTCGTGATCTAGTTCTTTGACAATATGGAATTTGCTATGTGTTATAGCGTCTCCCATCTCGATCTCTAAGTTGATGTAGCCATGCGCGTTCAAAGCTTCTCCTCTCAAGTCCTTAATCACGGACGGGGAATAGGTAGCGTCTTGTTTTGTAAATCCTGCTGCCTTCAGTGTCTTGAAAGTAATGATGTTGTGGTAGGAGGCCGTGTCGATGAGCGTGTCGTCAAATTCGTTACCTCTTAAACGGGACGTGGTCAGTAGTCCCCAGTTCTCTGCTTCGCATGTTTGGGAAGCTTGGGCCCTTGGCGTGGATTCCGAGGAGAGAAAAAGTCGTTTGCCGGATACAACACGATTGAGAGCTGCGAAAATATCTTGGCGCTGAACCTTGGAAAGATAGAGAATTTCGCATACATGTCGCATCATGGATTGTACGGTCTCGTGTACGGAGTCCCCAGAGGAAACGGTTTCTTATTGGTAGTGGGTCTCGATGCACTCTTTCGTCTCCTAGTTGGAGTTCTCCGCTTTTATCCTTTCTTTGAAAATATGCTTTGATCTGTTGCAATCGCTAGTCGGGTGGTGAACGAACCTGTGGTAATGGCAAGTATTTGGGGTTCGCCATCTCGGCCTCGATTGGTGGCCGTCTCGAGTGGTGGCAATCGATGACATCATCTTGAACCCAGGCTTCTAGGAGGTCAATCACCTCCTCGATGGGGAATGGGAAATCAAGGGTATTTCCTTCGGTCTCACGATCTTTGCACAGGAGTTTTAGTGACGATCTTCCGTTGCGAGGGTTCCCGTTGTGCTGGCGCTTCACGTTTTTGGTGGTGGCTCGTAGTTGCGGCTTTCCTTTTTCCCCTTTCGTTTACTATGTTCACGGAGGATGAGCCGGCATTAAATTGTTTGTTGATGAGGCGTCTACTCCCGCGGGTTTCGCGCGCGTCTTCGGTTCGAGTTGGCCTAGTTCTTTCCAGTAATCTTTGGTCTATGTTGTTGCAGATCGTCTGGCGGCTTCATGGAGTTCGGAGAACGTTTGGAAACGCAAGTTTTCTAGCAGGGCGCGGTAGATTGGAACCATACCATTGATGCATGCGTTCACCAATTGTTGCTCGGTCACGTTTGGGTCGTGACAGTCGAGTGCTTGAACCCTGAACCTTTTGACGAAATCATTCGGATGTTCGTTATCCCACCGGTACATTCTTCCGAGGTCCGAAAAGGTAACTTGTTCAGACACGAAGAAGTATTTCTTGTAAAACGCAGTGACCATGCTACTCCAGGTTGGGAATCTTTGCTCGGTGGGATCTTTGTTGTACCATGTATACGCCCTTCCGGTAAGTGATTTTGAGAATTCCCTTAAACGAAGAACGTGATTATATTCATGTTCACCTAGGGATTCCAGAAACGAGAAACATGCTCACGTGCATTCCGGTACCATCGTACAGGGTAAATTGAGGAGAAGAGTACCCGCTTGGGAGAGGGATTCTCTACGTATTTCGGATGGGTAAGGGGTTGGTGATGATGCACGTCCAACTCATCATTCTTGATTCGGTTGCAGAGGAGTTGTTCCAAATCTTCTCTAGTGACAAAGTTGGGTGGCTGATTTCTTTCCAATGGGATTCTAGTGCGAGTTTCCTCATCCATGGAGGCGTGCTCCGCCGAGGTCTTTGGCGTCGGGGTTGTTGGAGACGTTCCTAAATGACTCGGAGGGCGCGACTCACGTGGTAGTCGTTCTGTCAGGGTGTTGAGAAAGATGAGTACCTCCTTCTGTGTTGAAACCATATCTGTCTGGCTCTGGCGAGCATCTCTTGTCGTTCCATCAGATCAGCGATGGTGACGTAAGGGCGACTTCCTCTTGTCCCTCCGGTTTCTCGTCCCGTTGGCGGGGTAGTTGGGATCTTGGTCGTGGACGGAGGCGCCATGCTAGACGAAGCATTTGGGGTCGTGGCGGCGGCTCTAGCCCTGGTGACTGGTGGCGCGACACCGAAAAGATATTTTCGTTGTCGTGATTAGAGGGTTGTGCGAGAGACGCTAGAGGAGGCGGCGGCTCTGCCCTGGTGATTGGCGGCGTTACACTTGAGGGAGTGCATTCGATGTTGCTTTGTTGTCGAGACGGTGACGTAACAACGTTATTGGGAGAGATGCTAACATCGGGGGTGCGTTCTGTCTTTGGTGTTCTCGCGGCCGCTCCGGACTGAGTTCCACCATGTTGAGATTTGACGTTCGGGAAACGAAATCAGGAGTCGGAGTTGGTATTGTAACCGATAGATCAATCCTCCCGCTGTGGTCGCCAATTGTTTATGGGTGAAAATCGTTTCTGCCGATTTCGGTAAATGCGGTAGGTGAGTGAGAAACTGGTTTAAACCCTAAACAAATGTGCTGCACGTGAGCACTTTATAGATTCGAGAGATCAATCTGTACAAGTCCGGCCTAAACCAAGAAATGGTCGTTCCGGACTTGCTTCGGTCACAAAGTGGAGGAGAAGGGTTGATTTGGGGAGGGAAGCAGAGAAAGGTGTTGAGGAGAGTAGTATCTCGACTTGTATCAGAAACTGAAAGCTTAGGAAGCTTGCAATAGATGAAAGATTTTTGGAGAGCTTGCAAAGTTGCCTTTCTGAGAGTGTAAGTGTAGTATATTTCTCCTGACCGAGACTTGTTATCTGGTGGAAATAGGTAAGACCTATTTATACAAGTCGAGATTGAAACGTACCCTGGCCTCATGAAGGAAGAGAGTAAAGGGTGAAATAATGGGAGGAGGTGGTAACCGCATGGTTTAATGGGTGAAAACGTTTTTCACCATTATTTCCTATTTTATTTGACCGCTTTATTCCTATTCACGCTTTCTTAATTGTGAGCGTAGTGTACGCTGCATGCTGTGACCGCCAAACCAAAACCTTAAAGAAGCATCCCCCAGTTTTGTGTTGATATCTCGTTGGTTTCGCCTTGAGTGCAAGTGGTGCTGCTAATGGCGCGTGTGGCATGTGCCAATGGCATGTGCGGAATGCCTTGGTGGTAGGTTGCATGGTTTTGCAAGTTAGGCTACCAGCGTGTGTGTTTGGCATGTGCGGAATGCCTTGGTGGTAGGTTGCACGGTTTGCAAGTTAGGCTACCAGCGTGTGTGTTAGGCATGTGCCAATGGCACGTACGGCCATGTTGACCTAGTTGCAAGTCTTGCAAGCCTAGGGCGCTATATTTGGCGTGTGCCAATGGCATAGCGACTTGGAATATAGCTTGCGGCACGTATTGGCATGTGGCATGTGCCAATGGCATGTGCGGCCATGTTGACCTAGTTGCAAGTCTTGCAAGCCTAGGGCGCTATATTTGGCGTGTGCCAATGGCATAGCGACTTGGAATATGGCTTGCGGCACGTATTGGCATGTGCCAATGGCATGTGCGGCCATGTTGACCTAGTTGCAAGTCTTGCAAGCCTAGGGCGCTATATTTGGCGTGTGCCAATGGCATAGCGACTTGGAATATGGCTTGCGGCACGTATTGGCATGTGCGGCCATGTTGACCTAGTTGCAAGTCTTGCAAGCCTAGGGCGCTATATTTGGCATGTGCCAATGGCATAGCGACTTGGAATATGGCTTGCGGCACGTATTGGCATGTGCCAATGGCATGTGCGGCCATGTTGACCTAGTTGCAAGTCTTGCAAGCCTAGGGCGCTATATTTGGCGTGTGCCAAATGGCATAGCGACTTGGAATATGGCTTGCGGCACGTATTGGCATGTGCCAATGGCACGTGCGGCCATGTTGACCTAGTTGCAAGTCTTGCAAGCCTAGGGCGCTATATTTGGCGTGTGCCAATGGCATAGCGACTTGGAATATGGCTTGCGACACGTATTGGCATGTGCCCATGGTATGTGCGGCCATGTTGACCTAGTTGCAAGTCTTGCAAGCCTAGGGCGCTATATTTGGCGTGTGCCAATGGCATAGCGACTTGGAATATGGCTTGCGGCACGTATTGGCATGTGCCAATGGCACGTGCGGCCATGTTGACCTAGTTGCAAGTCTTGCAAGCCTAGGGCGCTATATTTGGCGTGTGCCAATGGCATAGCGACTTGGAATATGGCTTGCGGCACGTATTGGCATGTGCCAATGGCATGTGCGGCCATGTTGACCTAGTTGCAAGTCTTGCAAGCCTAGGGCGCTATATTTGGCGTGTGCCAATGGCATAGCGACTTGGAATATGGCTTGCGGCACGTATTGGCATGTGCCAATGGCACGTGCGGCCATGTTGACCTAGTTGCAAGTCTTGCAAGCCTAGGGCGCTATATTTGGCGTGTGCCAATGGCATAGCGACTTGGAATATGGCTTGCGGCACGTATTGGCATGTACCAATGGCATGTGCGGCCATGTTGACCTAGTTGCAAGTCTTGCAAGCCTAGGGCGCTATATTTGGCGTGTGCCAATGGCATAGCGACTTGGAATATGGCTTGCGGCACGTATTGGCATGTGCCAATGGCACGTGCGGCCATGTGGACCTAGTTGCAAGTCTTGCAAGCCTAGGGCGCTATATTTGGCGTGTGCCAATGGCATAACGACTTGGAATATGGCTTGCGGCACGTATTGGCATGTGCGGCCATGTTGACCTAGTTGCAAGTCTTGCAAGCTTAGGGCGCCATATTTGGCGTGTGCCAAAGGCATAGTGGCTTGAAGATTTGGCATTGTTGCCATGGTGTGCAGTATGCGGCTTGGTTTGGCATTGCTGCCATGGTGCGCAGAGTGCGGCTTGGTTTGGCATGGTTGCCATGGTGCGCAGAGTGCGGCTTGGTTTGGCATTGTTGTCAATGATGCGCAGAGTGCGGCTTGGTTTGGCATGGTTGCCATGGTGCGCAGAGTGCGGCTTGGTTTGGCATTGTTGCCAATGATGCGCAGAGTGCGGCTTGGTTTGGCATGGTTGCCATGGTGCGCGCAGAGTGCGGCTTGGTTTGGCATTGTTGCCAATGATGCGCAGAGTGCGGCTTGGTTTGGCATTGTTGCCACGATGCGCAGAGTGCGGCTTGGTTTGGCATGGTTGCCATGATGCGCAGTGTGTGCGGCTTAGTTTTGGAATTAGGGTTACGTGTCGAAAACCCTAATGGGTATTTTGAAAAAATACCCCTATTAATTATTTACACCTGAGTTAAATGCTCTTAGTTAATGTGTTGCGGGTAACACTAGGTCATGGGGTTTTACGATTTTACCCCTTGTTTAAAAACCACCATCAACACCTGGATAAGGGATGGTAAAAGGAGGATCGAACAAATCCCCAGGCTGCATCACCGGTAATTCACTAACCGCGGGAGCCTTGTCAGTTGCAGGAGGCCTTTCGAAGGAGTCACCACAATAGCCATATTGACTGGAACCTGTTCGGGATGGATCTCAATAGGAGCCGCCTCAACTATAGCGAGCCTCGCCTCTCTTACATTCCTTAGGCATCTATTTCGCTCTCGGGTGCTAATTTCCATCACGACCCCGTCAACAAGATCACTAAGGGAAGCACCTCGTCCAACCGAGATTGCATCATCCCCTGTCATGGTGCTGGAAAAGAAGTGGTTTCCCGGACTTCTCGGTGTAAAGATCGGTATTACGGACTTCGAAGATCGGTGCCGCGAGACTTCTCGGATGAAGATCGGTTTCTCCGGACTTCTCAAAGCATGAAGATCGTCACCGCTTGACCTTCTCATTTTGAATGCGCGCCAACCTGGTGAAGACATTCTCTTTCGAAATTCCCCGATTTCAAGCAAGGATCGTTTTTAGAAGAATTTACCTTTGGAGAGATGAAAGAACCGATGGGAGGAGATTTAAATACCGCATATTGGAGGAATTAAGGATTACCGGACCGCATGCTTGCCTCTTAGGTCTCTCTCCTACTTGGGGACTGCAACCCTCGGCCGGGTCCGTTTACCGGGAAGTGGCTTCAACCGGAAATGCTTCGTCAAGACGTCGGAAGATGGCTCACTACGGGAATCTGTCACAACACTCTCCAAAATTTCTCGGAAAACCAACAGTTGTCTCCCCCAAAATTCCTTATACTTATCGGTTATCCTTTGGGTTTCTCCCAATAGGCCAGAAGGGAAGGCTCACCCGTTCTACAAACATGCTAGCGTTAAGAATATTCGGGAGAGATTCTTTCGGAACCCTTGGTGAACGAATAAATGGGACACCCTGATCAAATCCCATTTGGCGAGAAGCCCCTGTCAATATTGTACGGAGTCACGAGAAAATTCTCCGTTAAATAGAGACGGACATATCTGGAATGCAGCTGCAAGAGTAAATAAGTTCTCCAGATTTCATAGTTTCGACATCGGTACACAACACAGCATCGGGACCGTCGGAAGCGATAGCAAAGGTCTTTGGCTGAACAATGGAAGGGTGGACCGGCCCCCATGGACGGAAATCTACAGAAGACACATTGTCAAATACGTCCACAAGTTTCGCACCACCTCTCGGGACGCCTTTTATTCCAACGGAGTATTCTCGAACCACCATATAAGTTATTGAGCGAATTTCCAGGAGCAGGAACGTAACTTTTGAAGTGTTCCCATAAGAGCGCCTGAAGAAAAGCGAAGTGAATGTGCGACTCCACCTTCTTGTACCCGTTAGAAGCATGCATGTCCATTGCTAAAGCATCCAAATGAGAATACAGTGATCCAAGGAACAATGAGCCCAGAGGAAGAACTTCACCCTTCGCCAGCCTTATAGCAATCTTAACAAGGTCACTTCTAATGGTCTTCTTTCCAGAACCATCATCGAGTATATCCCTGGATAGCCATAAAGACAGGAACGCAATCACACCGAGCTCGTTTTCCAACTCTTGATCCGGCTCGGGTCCGCAGAGATACCACCGACACCCACCAGGTGTAAAAGCATCTCGCATCTTTTTTCTCTTCTTTGTCCAGACTGTCGAATTCTGCCACTTTTTGAAGTATAGCACCATAGTTACTTTTCTCCGTATCGGAGAGCTCGTAAGAAAGACTTCCAACAACAGGCAGGTTCATCAATGCAGCCACACTCTCCAAAGTAATAGTCATCTCTCCCCATCTAGATATGGCTGTGTGAGTAGAAATACGCCACCGAGAAATGAAGGTAATCAAACCCGCGATGTCTTTCCTAATTTCGAGAGTAGCAGATGCCATGACCGCATTGAGGATCTGCGCTTTGGTCAAATTTTCCTTAATGCCCTTATTACTCAACATGCATCTCATCCATACTTCATAAGAACCCAGTGGAGCATGGCAAGTCTTGAAGTCAATAGGAGAAGGAGGATATTCGTTTCTCTGGATACAAAATCTCACCACAAGTGCTGAAGAAGAGAATGGATCAGTTCCCATATTTTCTGAATCGGAAAGCAAGACTATCTTATGAGAAGGATGTCTCCTAATGCTTGGGAAAGGCGAGGTGAACAACTCATCATCAATGTTCGGCATATCTTTGAAGCTGTCAACACTTCCTGACTTGGCACCAACATTATCTTCAGAAGACATCTCAACAGGGATTCTTTTCTTCCACAATGAAATAAAAGACAGGAGTTAGAACTTGTATGAAAAGCACATGAGAGATGTAGTCACACGGCAATACACAACTCACATCGGAGCACACAAAACCGGCCCAAACACTGGCTTAAGTCAGGCACAAGTTTCAGTCTGGTATTG
Source organism: Papaver armeniacum (assembly GCA_023531295.1). Classification (NCBI taxonomy): domain Eukaryota; kingdom Viridiplantae; phylum Streptophyta; class Magnoliopsida; order Ranunculales; family Papaveraceae; genus Papaver; species Papaver armeniacum. The sequence goes on from JAJJWW010015235.1 coordinate 35,767, forward strand.
ATTTCAAGTCAGGTACAAGTTTCAGTCTGGTACAAGTTTCATTCTGGTATTGATTTCAAGTCAGGTACAAGTTTCAGTCCGGTACAACTTTCAGTCTGGTATTGGTTTCAAGTCCGGTACAAGTTTCAAGTTCGGTGTAAATTTCAGTCAAGCATATATGAGTAAGACCCACGTTCCGGCATACACGGCGGGCCCACGTTCATTCTCACGCATCATAACACGATTTTCTTTATTCATGGGAATCGTGTATGCGAGATTTCAAGCCAAGGTTTTTCCTTTTCAAGATACAACCTAAAAGCTAGGTTTTGCATGTAATGGTGGAGAGACTAAGCATATGCACATCTTACCAAAGGTGTTTACCTAGCAAGCTAGCAAAAAAAAAAAAAAAAAAAAAGACCGAAACTCACCTTGGACGGACGGACGGCAGCAACGGCAACGATTCCGGCAATGAGCTCCGGCGGACAGCAGCAACAACGGCGGTTGGCGGCGGCAGCAAGGTTGCGGACGAGAGCAGCAAACAAAAAAAAAAATTCGTGAGAAAAGAAAAAGGGTTTTGTCTCTTTTATAGACAAAAAAAATTAGAAGAATCCCAATAGAAGAAGGATTCCTCCCTTATTTGGTTTCCTCTTTTGATTCAAATACCCAAAGAAAGAAACCGGCCCCACCAAGGATTCCATACAAGCGTGACGGCGTGGGAAACTAGCGGTCAGCCAACACTCTTAGGGTAAACTCCTTTTATCTGTCTTTCTCACATATGTATGTCACCATCTCATGCCTACCACACAATAGTGTAACCATTATGTGCTAGGCAGGGGACTTAATGTTGATGGTGGGTTTTCGTTTAAGGTTAAATTTGTAAAAAACCGGAAAAATCATGCGCTGACATCTTGTAAAAGATAAAGCCATTTATAAGTGTTGGATACTCCCTCACTTAATTCACCAAGAATGGAGCATGTAGCAACAATCCCATTCTGTGAATACATGAAATTCCTCCAGGTTGGAGCATGTGGAAACAATCCCTTCTGTGAATTTCATATCAGCCTTGTATTTCAGTACTCATTATCGGTGTGGCATGACGGTCGAGTGTTACTCTTACTGAGAATAACACGAACCTCCAAGCACTATAATGAAACCATGTACGAAATACCCGTACAGGCTGATTCTCGGTGTGTTATACTAGCCCGAGCCCCTCTCGGTGTGTTATACTAGCCCGATTGAGCCCCTATCGGTGTGTTATACTAGCCCGATTGAGCATCCGGACTGACCGTATCAGTCCGGATATGATCTGATCGCAGTCATCCAACTCCATAAGCATGATTGGATGACCCCAGATCAATTCCATCACCCCCAAGCAGGTATGGAATACCCACGGCTGACCTCGCATGGTCGGTCATTGGCCTAGCCTGCCAAGAAACCGTTCATACCAAGCATTATGGACGGAAAACCCTAAATTAGGGTTTGCGGCATATTACATGTGTCGCAAAACAGTCTCAACCATCCATCTTCGCAGGTAGAGATGGAGGGTGTAGATGTAGACTCAAAGGGCCCAGAGCATGTCAACATGATCACCGTGGGCCCACCTACACACTTGACCAATCGGTCAAGACCAACCACGCATGGTTGTAACAAATTCGTACGCTCAAACAAGGAGTGGCGCACGGCTTTTGAAAGCCAAAAATAGGGTTTCAAGTCATCACGCGCGTCCATCTTCTCCGGCACGAATGGAGGGTCACAGATTAGATTAAGCAAGGGCCGGTCATACCAGCATGACCACCGTGGGCCAATCTACCTCCTCATGTGATCGGCTAAGGCATATCATGCCTGGTCAATCCAAAACGCACGCCCAAACTTGCGTGGTTACACCTCCCAAACCCTAAAACTGATCTCGACCGCTCAACTTCACCGGATGATTTGAGTGGCTTAGATCACGTTTTCATGGGATAGTCAGGTATAGGTGTGAACACCGTCCTATCACCTACACGCCGGTATGATCGACCAAGACCGACCAAGATTGGTCGTCTTGGAACGCGTGCCCAAACTTGGGAAGTCACGCGGTTTCCAACTCGTTTGCGGCAATGGATTTCTGCCGCAAACCGATCTCAACCACTCAACTTTACCGGTCAACTTGAGTGGCCTAGATCGCGCCTTCATGGGACGGCGAGGTATGGACGTGCACACCGGCATGCCGTCTACACACATGCCCGGTCGGCCCTCTCCAAATCCCTTTCCATGCTTGGTTTCGACCAAGCTAAAGAGTGATGCTTGCGCACCTCTTCAAAAACCCTAATATCCATTAACGGTCGCAGATGAGTGTCTCAAAGATCATCTCATCCGTTCAACTTCACCAGACTTGGTTATACAACCCCGGTCGGGAGTTATTTGGTCGGTGAGGCGTCATTACCCATCACTTTACCACACCATAATGCGTACACTGCATAAAATACACACGATACTTCACAAGTATCGACTTCTGAATAACACTGGTTATTCAATTGAAGATTACATGCTATCTTTCGTGGATCCACGATCCACACATTCAGAACATCAATCATGTCACAAAAAGGGGATACATCTTTGGGGTATTGGTCGGCGGTTTCTGGCGTGCGGCGTGCAACGCGCCATCACAAGAACGTGTCAGGAAGTCATGGACGGTTAGAGATGAACAGGAGAAGTGGGCAAGACTGGTCGTGTGGCACCGACGCACAACTCCACTACTCCATCACTCCACTTCCTCCACTTCCCACGAGAGACGTGAATAAGGCTCAATGACTTGTATAAATAGGTTCTCCTCCTTATTTTCAACAGAACAGAAGAAAACAAGAGAAAAATAGGAGACAAGGAGAAACAACACAAGTTCAGACGAGACAGAAAACCAAGTGTTAATACAAATCGTATTCAAACACCCAGAGCCTGCTTGCATCAACCGTGAGCTTGCTCATCTTTCTGTTACAAGTCATAAGCAAGCCAACACCTTCACAATCTCAACACCTTCTTCGCTTCCCTCCCTAAGATCAACCCCATCTCCTTCACTTTGTGACCGAAACAAGTCTGGAACGGCCATTTCTTGGTTTAGGCCGGACTTGCACAGATTGATCTCTCGAATCTACAAGCATTCACCGTGCAGTGCATTTGTTTAAGGTTTAGATTCATTCCTCGTCCACACCCCAAATTACCAAATTATACAGGAATAGTTTTCACCCATAAACAAGTCCATAGACAATCACTTTCGGACAAAGGACTTATAGGTGGAAAAGTTTTAGATTGAGGCATATTTGGGTACCCTCGTCTTTTCAATTGGTATCAGAGCAGGCAAACACGAAAACATCTAACAATTTGTGTTTGGTGCGATCCAACCTATAAGAATGAACTTGAGTTCTCATGAATCAACTTCAATTAACGTACCGCCAAGATTTGACAGAACAAACTATCTATGGTGGAAATCTGCTATGAGATATTTTCTTCAATCACGAGACTTTAATACATGGATATTATTCGTCGATGGTTATATTCGTCCAAATATAGAAAATTCGGAAACTAAACGCTTAGTAGATTTTTCAAACAATGAAAAGGCTCTTGCAAAGCAGAATTCAGATGGTTTGAATGCTATAATACATGCTGTAAGTCGTGATCTACAACATCATGTATCAACATGTCAAACTTCGAAAAAAGCTTGGGATAATCTTCAGATCGTATTCGAAGGAAACAATTCAGAGAAAGAAGCTAGACTTTAAAATCTTACGTCCGATTGGGAAAACTTTCGAATGGATGACAACGACACTTTTGAAGAGTTTCATCTTAAACTCTCTGAGATAATTAATGCCTCTTTCTCTCTTGGAAAGACTATTTCTGGAAAAGATATAGTGTGCAAAATTCTCAGATCGTTGCCACCAAGATACGATTCTAAGAAGCATGCAATCATAGAAGAAAATGATCTCTCAACTCTCTCACGAAGTACACTCGTTGGAAAGTTAAAGATCTTTGATCATGAATCACAGTCTATTCAAAGTAAAGGAATCGCTTTTAAAGCTGCAAAAATTCCGAAAGCTCCAATGGAGAGGAATAGACAGATGGATGATTCAGATGAACAGATTGCAGAATATTTTGATGATGAAATTAAACAATCATTATCATTGATTACTAGACAGTTTCGAGATCTCTTAAAAAAGAGAAATAAGAGATTCATTAAGGATACTCATCGATCTTATCGCCCACATGATCGAGTTCCTGTCAAAAAGGATCATGAAGAAGATGATGAATATCAGCCGTAGTGCTTTAAGTGTAAAGGGTTTGGTCATATTGCTAAAGACTGTCCCAATCTTAAGAAATACACTGGAAGCAAGGCTCTGGCTGTAAATCTAGATGAGAGCTCTGATTCATATGATTCTGAAGAAGAGGAAATAGCTAATATTGCATTAGTTGTCAATCTTATTTCTTCCTCCTCATTTAGTGATTTACCCGTTTTAAAAATGGACATATCTTCCGATGTTATTAAATCATCTAATGGAAAAGGGAAAAATAAGACAAGATGCAAAAACTGTCTCAAAAACAGAATTGCTAAAAGTTGCATAGGCAACCCAAGTCAATCTCAAGATACTTCGCTAGTTCGAGGTAACAAGAGGAGAATTTCGCATACGATGCTAGATCAAGGACACTCTGTTTGTTCAAATTTCCATAATGATAGAAAATCTCATACTAATACCACCTGATCGGTATTAGAATTCTTTCCTCACCATGTGTGCCGAATTTTGAGTGAGAAAGAAGAAAAATCAAGGCACTTATGTGTACATTATGGGAATAAAATCTAGTATTTGAAAATATTTAATATATTCATATTTTTAGGAATATTATATTTTCGGAATTATGAAAATTATAAAAATATCATTCTCCTTCTTTGGTCATTCCTTGTCCGAACCATGAGTCTGGATCCAACATCTTCTCTTGGCAAGATGCTAGATCAGAAAGATCAACTTAAGATTAAGTCTGGATCTTCTCTTGATATTAAGAGTAAAATCAAAAAGGGAGATTGTCTTAGTAAGAAGGAAAGAGAGAATACGCTAAGGAAATATCAGTGTATTGAAGCATTGACACACTTTTGTGTTCAATCAAAGACAGAATTACATGCTCTTGCAGAATCCTTCACGAAAATTTCTCACCTGCAAGAAATTCTGGTCAAGCAATAAGGTTTTCTACTTGAAGAAATTCTCAAGATGAAGACTGAAAGTAATAATCCGCCTTCATTTAGCACTAATATGAAGGACTGAGTTGCAAAAGATAATAGACAGTAGTTTTTGATTTCTTTCAATGAAAGTCTATTATGAATAAAACTATCTTATGAATAAAATTAATTATTTATAATTTTTCTTGTGATAGTTTTTGAATTACATAGCATGTGCTTGAATGGTTTATCTTATTGCTATGTATGTTTATGGGATGTTTGATTTCGGTTTTACTACCTTGATATTCGATCTCATAATGTTGTGAAACCTTATGGTTTGGGTGACTTTTTGATTTAGCAGGATTAAGTTCTAGCCCATGTTGGTAGGCTTTATCAAAGGATCATGAGGGGTTCTGATAGAAATAATATATGAAAAAGTCACAATATGTTGAATCGGTTTTGGTTTAGCATAAAAGCATATGTGTTTCGGGGTTTTCAACTTTTGCTTGCAATAGTTAAAAACCGGTTTTCAATCTTTCTCTTGTAAAGGTTGGTTGTTGTTATTCTTTTGTTTTGTATATGGATGACAACATAATGATATTTCGATATCAATTCTCCCTGGAAGAAGATGCAAACATATTGGAGAAGAGGATGCGAAATTTGAGGTAACGAGTTTGTTAGTTAATCGTTTTCCTATTTAAGAAAAGCCTGATTTTATTGCATATATTTATTGCTTTTGCTTAACAAAATTTCGGTACAATTGATGTTTTATTCCAGTAGTTGTGTATGGATGTGTGTGTGATTCAATTGGTTCCGGTTAAGAAAAACTATTGTTATCTTGCTTTATTGTTTGGTATCAATCGTTTAGGCTTACAAAATTTCGGTGCAATTTCGGTGCTTTAATGTCTATGTTGTTTCAATTGCTTCCGGTTGAGGTGAATAATTATGCAAGTTGATTTATTTGGTTTGCATGAATTGTTTATGGCTTAACGAAAGAAAAGGTTTACGGGATGAATTGTTTAGTCTAATTCGATTCCGGATAAGAGAAACTAAGTTAATTCTGATCTTAGTTAGACTTATCAAAGTGGAGGTTTCGGTTATTCAAGTCTAATCGAATGCCTTAACAAGAAATGCTAGTTAACTAACCTAGTACATGTCTAGTTTAAAAGTTAAAGGTCTAAGTTATATGGATAATTAGAACTTGATGAGAAAAATAGAGTTATCTTTATTTTGGTCTAATCGAACAAGTGATTGTATTTGTACAATAGGTTTAGAAAAGGAACTAAGGTGCTTAGTTGATTTTTGGTTTGCTAAACTATTAGAGAAAATTGCTTAGGGCAATTATTTCTTTGGTAACATATCAAAACAAAATTACTTTGTAGTTTTGGTTTTGATATTGGTTATCAAAAATGGTGTGTGGAACCCTCGTGCTTAACTCTATAGGTTGCAAGTCTATTTTGAGATTTGTAAGATCCTTTCGGTTTGTCCTTTATTTTTTCGTTTCTATGTCATTTTGTGACAAAAGGGGGAGAAATATATGGAGTAAACAAGTGATACTGGTATTGATTTATATTGATTGGTATCACTAAGGGAAAGGACATTGGTGCTTAAACGTTTATCTAACGAAAGAGTAAAAGCATAGACTAAGGGGGAGTAACATATCATATGATATTTGTAGTTATATGGACTACAAAGGAAATAACAAAGACGTGCGGATTGAAAATCTACCTATCTTACCTTTAGGGGGAGTATTAGCTTTGTTATTATAATGTCAACATCGGCATTTATGGATTGAATGTATACAGGTTATTGTGTTGTTGAATTCGGGAATCAAGCGTATGTGTAATGAATTCTTGTAGTTTGTTTATCCATATGATGTAAGAGTTTTGTCACTAAAATTGACAAAGGGGGAGATTGTTAGAGCATAGCTCGGTTGAACCCACCAAGCGTTGGTATGTCAAGTTTGGTTGTCATATTTTAGTGAGCCAAAACTCATTTTAAGAGTCGTTTGATTATGTACTAGAGTCAACTTCGTATAGGTTAGATTGAAAGTATTAGAATATGAGACATTACAAGTATTACGAAGACTTGAAAAAGTGAAGAAGTAAGGAGCTACATCGACAACATCATCCTTCCACTTGAGGTTAGTGATATTTGACTTGAACTGTTTCATTCCCTAACGTATCTTTCAAGTCGTGCATATTGAAAACAAAACTGCGAAGCATGAATGATTATACTCTAGTTAGACATAGTATTAAGGAATACAATACGAGGTTTATTGCTTAACCATTAAACTTTGTAGATAAGACATCGACATAATCGTTTGAATGATATTATGATTATGTATGGGTATAAGGTGAAGATTTCATCCTAGGAAACAATGTTTTACATTTTTTTTAAGGAAGTAAATTCATGAACTTGTTTTGTGAATTGAAAGAGAAATCGCCAGGCATTATTGGTATTGTTATTCATTGTGTGATTAGTATAACCGCTCATGACTTGTTTATGTTCAAGGTAAAACTATTCACAATGGCCCGACTTTTGTATTGGTATGACTTTTATTAGTGAAACCGATCTTAAGTAATCACCTGAGATGGTATGATCGATTTTGTGTTATTGGTATGACCGACTCTGGGTAAAGGGTAACCGATCCTAGTAAGAGGTGCAACCTATCACAAAGGGGAATCGATACTTGTATGAGGTGCATCAAGTTTTTAGAAGAAAGGGGAACTGATCCTATGGACATGTGCAACACGTTTTTAGGCAAAGGGGAACCGATCCTATGGACATGTGCAGCAAGTACTAGTTGGATACCATATATATGTGGGGAACCGATCCTAGTACCTAGTCAACCGAATTTTGGTAACTAGCGTGACTATGCAAAGTACTCACATGGAGGTAGAACCGAAACTTGTTTTGGTATAACCATGAAACCCATGTTTGGTGATTGAGTGTTCTTGATCAATCACGTAGTTCTTGAAAGTCAGATGAACCAATTCTAAACTTGTTTGTGTTAGAGCATTGCTCGGTCGAACTCGCATGCGTTGCTATCTCAAGCATGTTTTTCAATGTTAGTGATCAAAACTATAAGTCTTGATTTCTAGCCTATGTAGTAGCTAAAGGTCTCCGACTAGGATAGAAAGTGTAGTTGAGCTCAAGAACTCCATGGCAATCATCATTCAAGACGAAGGACTACTCGAGGAACCGGTGGAACTTCATCGACTAAAATGTATATGGAGACTTGAACTTATCTGTCACTCAAAAGTCTATTTACTCTATCTCCTACTCTTGAGACAAAAGTCGTTTAGACGTATAGACTTTCATTATACACACTTGCTATTTCGAGCCGAGTTTAACTCGCATATCTATTTCTCGAAATATGTGTTGTTAAGCTTTCGCTTTAACCGAATTCATCTTTACCTAGTGACGAAAGTCATGTTATGTTTCAATCACTTTGGAAATTGCTCTGACGAAAAATGGTCTGTGAATAATGGCTATATAACGTTCTCTGAGAATGTTTCAATGATTGAAATGAGAGTTTAGATTACATAACCATTGGTAGGATATATGCATTGTTGTGGAAACACATATATGTATAAGTCCTTATTCCTTGAACCAAAGTTTGCGAACTTTGTTGATCAAGAGAAATGGAAGTGGCGCAATCCAAGTCCGCGAACTGGCGGAAGTTCTCGACCCGAGAATTTCTGCTGGAGTTTGTGTACTCCTTCCATGAGCTTAAGTACGCGAACCCAGTCCGCGAACTTGAGTAGGTTATATCTAAAACCGGTTGTTCTTGAACTAATGTTTATATAAACTAAGGAATGATTTTGCAAACCGTGGCTATAAAGTTCATGAACCGATGCGAGTGAATCAAACCGTTTTTGCTTCGATTGTGTCTTATGTAGTTACATAAGATCTAAGCAATTGAACAACTCTCTAACTAGTTCATTTGAGTCATTTGAACTAGTTATCTTCAAGAAGAATATGGTTGATATGAGAGTGATCATATGGCTAACCATTTGGTTGACTATTGTTGAACCAACAAATGTTAATGTTTGGGTACGGTTCATAAACCCAACATTGAACATTTCATTTGTGTGTAACAAGCTAAGTTTTTGATCCAACGGTTGAGAAATATTAGCTTGAATCTAATCAGGTTTTCATCTAACGGTGAATATTGAATGCTTTGTTACCAAGCTAACATTGATTGCAAACCACGATTTGAAAGACTATATAAGGGAGAACTCTAGCAAATGGGAAACCTAATCCCCACACTTTACGTGTGATACTAGTTTGCTAAGATATAGTCGATTTTCTTTTAACCTTTGGTTTTCTTCTTCTAAAACCAGGTTAACGACTTAAAGACTTCATTGGGATTGTGAAGCCAGACCGATACTACTTTTCTTGTAGTTGTGTGATCTGATCTTGTTGTTTCTATCTTTCGAGTACAATTGTAATAATTGGCTTGAGATTTATACCTCGATAGGCAAGATAGAAAAGAAATCACAAACACTTCGTCTCATCATTTGTGATTCCGCAATTACTTTTTCCCTTGCGTCGATTAAGATTATTGTGAGTGTTGATGGTGGGTTTTCGTTTAAGGTTAAATTTGTAAAAAAACGGAAAAATCATGCGGACATCATGTAAAAGATAAAGCCATTTATAAGTGTTGGATACTCCCACACTTAATTCACCAAGAATGGAGCATGTAGCAACAATCCCATTCTCGTGAATACATGAAATTCCTCCAAGGTTGGAGCATGTGGCAACAATCCCTTCCCGTGAATTTCATATCAGCCTTGTATTTCCAATACTCATTATCGGTGTGGCATGACGACCGAGTGTTACTCTTGAGAATAACATGAACCTCCAAGCACTATAATGAAACCATGTACGAAATACCCGTCTGTGCCGATTCTCGGTGTGTTATACTAGCCTGAGCCCCTCCGGTGTGTTATACTAGCCCGATTGAGCCCCTCTCGGTGTGTTATACTAGCCCGATTGAGCATCCGGACGACCGTATCGGTCCAGGATATGATCCGATAGCAGTCACCCAACTCCATAAGCATGATTGGATGACCCCGGATCAATTCCATCACCCCCAAGCAGGTATGGAATACCCACGGCCGACCCCGCATGGTCGGTCATTGGCCTAGCCTGCCAAGAAACCGTTCATACCAAGCATTATGGATGGAAAACCCTAAATTAGGGTTTGCGGCATATTACATGTGTCGCAAAACAGTCTCAACCATCCATCTTCGCAGGTAGAGATGGAGGGTGTAGATGTAGACTCAAAGGGCCCAGAGCATGTCAACATGATCACCGTGGGCCCACCTACACACTTGACCAATCGGTCAAGACCAACCACGCATGGTTGTAACAAATTCGTACGCTCAAACAAGGAGTGGCGCACGGCTTTTGAAAGCCAAAAATAGGGTTTCAAGTCATCACGCGCGTCCATCTTCTCCGGCACGAATGGAGGGTCACGATTAGATTAGCAAGGGCCAGGCCATACCAAAGCATGACCACCGTGGGCCAATCTACCTCCTCATGTGATCGGCCAAGGCATATCATGCCTGGTCAATCCAAAACGCACGCCCAAACTTGCGTGGTTACACCTCCCAAACCCTAAACCGATCTCGACCGCTCAACTTCACCCGGATGATTTGAGTGGCTTAGATCACGTTTTCATGGGATAGTCGGTATAGGTGTGAACACCGGCCTATCACCTACACGCCGGTATGATCGACCAAGACCGACCAAGATTGGTCGTCTTGGAATGCGTGCCCAAAATTGGGAAGTCACATGGTTTCCAACTCCTTTGCGGCAATGGATTTCTGCTGCAAACCGATCTCAACCACTCAACTTTACCTGGGCCAACTTGAGTGGCCTAGATCGCGCCTTCATGGGACGGCGAGGTATGGACGTGCACACCGGCATGCCGTCTACACACATGCCCGGTCGGCCCTCTCCAAATCCCTTTCCATGCTTGGTTTCGACCAAGCTAAAGAGTGATGCTTGCGCACCTCTTCAAAAACCCTAATATCCATTAACGGTCGCGCAGATGAGTGTCTCAAAGATCATCTCATCCGTTCAACTTCACCACTTGTTATACAACCCCCGGTCGGGAGTTATTTGGTCGGTGAGGCGTCATTACCCATCACTTTACCACACCATAATGCAATGACACATAAAATACACACGATACTTCACAAGTATCGACTTCGAATAACACGGTTATTCAATTCAAGATTACATGCTATCTTTCGTGGATCCACGATCCACACATTCCAGACATCAATCATGTCACAACCTGGGGGATACATACTGGGGTATTGGTCTGGCGGTTTACAGCGTGCAGCGTGCAAAGCGCCATCACAAGAACGTGTCGGGAAGTCATGGACGGTTAGAGATGAACAGGAGAAGTGGGCAAGACCGGGTCGTGTGGCACCGACGCACAACTCCACTACTCCATCACTCCACTTCCTCCACTTCCCACGAGAGACGTGAATAAGACTCAATGACTTGTATAAATAGGTTCTCCTCCTTATTTTCAACAGAACGGAAGAAAACAAGAGAAAAATAGGAGACAAGGAGAAACAACACAAGTTCAGACGAGACAGAAAACCAAGTGTTAATACAAATCGTATTCAAACACCCGAGCTCGCTTGCATCAACCGTGAGCTTGCTCATCTTTCTGTTACAAGTAATAAGCAAGCCAACACCTTCACAATCTCAACACCTTCTTCGCTTCCCTCCCTAAGATCAACCCCATCTCCTTCACTTGTGACCGAAACAAGTCTGGAACGGCCATTTCTTGGTTTAGGCCGGACTTGCACAGATTGATCTCTCGAATCTACAAGCACTCACCGTGCAGTACATTTGTTTAAGGTTTAGATTCATTCCTCGTCCACACCCCAAATTACCAAATTATACAGGAATAGTTTTCACCCATAAACAATTGGCGACCACAGTGGGAGGTTGATCTCTCGGTTACAAAATCGAATTCTCAATTCTTCGGTTTTCGGTTTTCGTCTCACGATGTATCCTCACCCGGAATCCGTAGGTGGTTCAGATATCATGGGAAGCATAGCTGGAATGTTGGAGGATGTCTTGGCAAATCAAGCCGGTATCACCAGAAGGCAGAGCGAGACATTTCGCCTTTTGAATGATATAGCAGCACAACTACAAGAAGGCTCGATAGGCATCAACTCAGATAGCGCAAGAAACGTTGAATCCTTAGTCAGGAGTCACGCCTTTACAAGTGGAGAAGCAAAAAGAGCACGCAGTCGAAAACGAATCAAGAAAGATGGACAACATGGTCCAGACAAAGGAAAAGACTTGTCCGGAGTACTACAATGTCTGCCAGATAAAGAAAGGGAGCATGCAGCCTATGAAGCCCTGCTAGAGGATTTATATCTCAAAACTCTTGCTGAAGCCCGGAAGACTGTCCAATCCGCGTCGACTTTTCAACCGACTGAAGAAATGCTTGAGGAAGGAGAAATCAATCAGGAAATACCTGAATACAGAGGATGGGAACGTTCAATCCGATCACTCAGCAGTGACATCACGACACCTTCCACATCCCTTTACCTAGGCAAGCGACCCGCAGATATGATGGCACTTGCAAATCTCCCAACTTCATCTCCTGTTCCACATCAAAGCCACGGAGAGACATCACAATGCCCACTAACACAGGAAAAGCCAGACTCAAGGTACTTACATTTCCCTTCCCAATGAAGAAGATTATGGAGCTACTAGAGGCGTGGGTACAAAATGGAGAGGTGGAGCTACCCCCGGTATGGTGTCCGCCTACTGATCAAGAAGTAATGGACCCGAGGTACTGTCATTTCCACCGGTTCCTCCATCACCCTACCAGTGAATGCAACGCTTTGAAGCGCATTGTTCAGGAGAAGCTTGGTCCAGATCGATAACTCTGAGAGATTGGTGCGAAGGATTTTCTTAGAAAGGCAACTCCGGTTCGATACAAGTGAGGCTTCGAAAGCAAGTAAGTTTTACCCAACAATTTTACAAGAAAGATAGTTTGGAATCCACTGGGGACTTGGCATCCCGCACGTGGAGAAAGAGGCTCAGTGATCAACGCCATGTTTGTTTCCATCCGTACCTCCCTTTTGCATAACATTTGCAATTTCATGTGATATGTGCAATCATTCATGACCAAGATTCGAATTTCATTTAACATAATCTCTTTCAAAAAGGTTGTTCACAAAACTATCTCAAAATAAACCAATTCAATCACCTATTAATCCAAAACCGGAGATCAAAGAAAATCCTCACTATCACTCGAAAAGAAAAAACATCTAAAAGAAGAGACAAGTATATGGCATGAATACTTCAAGGAGAGTCCTTCAGCAACAACTCGTCCTTCTGGGCAAGAGAGACCTTCATCCTTCGAAGCACAGCCTGCTTCAGCTCCAGTTCCTTAGACAACTTCTCAACCTCTTCTTCCCGGCGAGCAACACAATCCGGAAGGGACTTCATCCTGTAATTTCGGAGCCCTGAATCTTGGAGAAACCTTTGAAGAACCAAGGGCATTGAAACCGCATCGCGCAAACACGTCTCGATGGCACTTCCAATCTTCAATCATCTCCTCAGAAACTGTTCGACCAGTCGTGACGCTCATCCCCTAGATAGAAACTAAAGCTTCTTGGACGCGGTTGACCAACGCAAGACGACTTTTGAGTTTCCTGGTGGTAGCAATGTGACCGTGCTTCTTCCATATCGCTGTGTACAACTCTTTGAACTGAACCGGCACGCTGAATCCACCGACCAACACATGGCCTCGGATAAGGGATGGTAAAAGGAGGATCGAACAAAGCCCTGTGCTGCATCACCGTGAATTCACTAACCGCGGAGCCTTGTCGATTCGGGGAGGCCTTTCGAAGGAGTCACCACAATAGCCATATTGATCTGGAAACTGTTCGGGATGGATCTCAATAGGAGCCGCCTCAACTATAGCACACCGCTCTCTTACATTCCTTCCGCATCTATTTCGCTCGGGTGCTAATTTCCATCACGACCCCGTCAACAAGATCACTAAGGGAAGCACCTCGTCCAACCGAGCTTGCATCATCCCTGTCATGGTCCTGAAAAGAAGTGGTTTCCCAGACTTCTCGGTGTAAAGATCAAGATACTGCAGACTCAAGATCGGTGCCGCCGGACTTCTCAAAGCATGAAGATCGGTTTCTCCAGACTTCAAGCATGAAGATCAGACATGACCTTCTCATTTTGAATGCGCGCCAACCTCGGTGAAGACATTCTCTTTCGAAATTCCCTGATTTCAAGCAAGGATCGTTTTTAGAAGAATTTACACTGGAGAGATGAAAGAACCGATGGGAGGAGATTTAAATACCTGCATATTGGAGGAATTAAGGATTACCGGACCGCATGCTTGCCTCTTAGGTCTCTCTCCTACTTGGGGACCTGCAACCTCGCCCGGGTCCGTTTGGCGGGAAGTGGCTTCAACCGGAAATGCTTCGTCAAGACGTAAGAAGATGGCTCACTACGGGAATCTGTCACAACACTCTCCGAAAATTTCTGGAAAACCAACAGTTGTCTCCCCCAAAATTCCTTATACTTATCGGTTATCACTGGGTTTCTCCCAATAGGCCAGAAGGGAAGGCTCACCCGTTCTACAAACATGCTAGCGTTAAGAATATTCGGGAGAGATTCTTTCGAACCCTTGGTGAACGAATAAATGGGACACCCTGATCAAATACCATTTGGCGAGCAGCCCTGCTAATATTGTACGGAGTCACGTAAAATTCTCCGTTAAATAGAGACGGACATATCTGGAATGCAAATGCAAGCAGTAAATAAGTTCTCCCAGATTTCATAGTTTCGACATCGGTACACAACACAAAGATCGGGACCGTCGAAGCGATAGCAAAGGTCTTTGGCTGAACAATGGAAGGGTGGACCGGCCCCCATGGACGGAAATCTACGTAAGACACATTGTCAAATATGTCCACAAGTTTCGCACCACCTCTCGGGACGCCTTTTATTCCAACGGAGTATTCTCGAGCCACCATATAAGTTATTGAGCGAATTTCCGGGAGCAGGAGCGTAACTTTGAAGTGTTCCCATAAGAGCGCTCGAAGAAAAGCGAAGTGAATGTGCGACTCCACCTTCTTGTACCCGTTAGAAGCATGCATGTCCATTGCTAAAGCATCCAAATGAGAATACAAATGATCCAAGGAACAATGAGCCCGTGAGGAAGAACTTCACCCTTCATGATTTTTTATAGCAATCTTAACAAGGTCACTTCTAATGGTCTTCTTTCCGTAACCATCATCGAGTATATCCCCTGGATAGCCATAAAGACAGAACGCAATCACACGAGCTCGTTTTCCAACTCTTGATCCGGCTCTGGGTCCCAGGAGACCACTCCGACACCCACCAGGTGTAAAAGCATCTCGCATCTTTTTTCTCTTCTTTGTCCAGACTGTCGAATTCTACCACTTTTTGAAGTATAGCACCATAGTTACTTTTCTCCGTATCGGAGAGCTCGTAAGAAAGACTTCCAAAGAACAGCAGGTTCATCAATGCAGCCACACTCTCCAAAGTAATAGTCATCTCTCCCCATCTAGATATGGTGTGTGAGTAGAAATACGCCACCGAGAAATGAAGGTAATCAAACCCGCGATGTCTTTCCTAATTTTGAGAGTAGCAGATGCCATGACCGCATTGAGGATCCGCGCTTTGATCAAATTTTCCTTAATGCCCTTATTACTCAACATGCATCTCATCCATACTTCATAAGAACCCAGTGGAGCATGGCAAGTCTTGAAGTCAATAGGAGAAGGCGGATATTCGTTTCTCTGGAGACAAAATCTCACCACAAGTCTTTGAAGAAGAGAATGGATCGGTTCCCATATTTTCTAAATCGGAAAGCAAGACTATCTTATGAGAAGGATGTCTCCTAATGCTTGGGAAAGGCGAGGTGAACAACTCATCATCAATGTTCTAAGCATATCTTTGAAGCCGTCAACACTTCCCGACTTGGCACCAACATTATCTTGGAAGACATCTCAACAAAGGATTCTTTTCTTCCACAATGAAATAAAAGAGGAGTTAGAACTTGTATGAAAAGCACATGAGAGATGTAGTCACACACGGCAAGACACAACTCACATCGGAGCACACAAAACCAGCCCAAACACTCTGGCTTAAGTCGGCACAAGTTTCATCCGTATTGATTTCAAGTCGTACAAGTCACTGTACAAGTTTCGGTCCCTGGGTATTGATTTCAAGTCGGTACAAGTTTCATCAGGTACAACTTTCGTCTGGTATTGGTTTCAAGTCCGTACAAGTTTCAAGTTCGGTGTAAATTTCAGTCAAGCATATATGAGTAAGACCCACGTTCGGCATACACGGCGGGCCCACGTTCATTCTCACGCATCATAACACGATTTTCTTTATTCATGGGAATCGTGTATGCGAGATTTCAAGCCAAGGTTTTTCCTTTTCAAGATACAACCTAAAAGCTAGGTTTTGCATGTAATGGTGGAGAGACTAAGCATATGCACATCTTACCAAAGGTGTTTACCTAGCAAGCTAGCAAAAAACAAAAAAAAAAAAGACCGAAACTCACCTTGGACGGACGGACGACAACAACGGCAACGATTCCGGCAACGAGCTCCGGTGGACAGCAGCAGCAACGGCGGTTGGCGGCGGCAGCAAGGTTACGGACGAGAGCAGCAAACAAAAAAAAAATTCGTGAGAAAAGAAAAAGGGTTTTGTCTCTTTTATAGACAAAAAATTAGAAGAATCCCAATAGAAAAAGGATTCCTCCTTATTTGGTTTCCTCTTTTGATTCAAATACCCAAAGAAAGAAACCGCCCCACCAAGGATTCCATACAAGCGTGACGGCGTGGGAAACTAGCGGTCAGCCAACACTCTTAGGGTAAACTCCTTTTATCCTGTCTTTCTCACATATGTATGTCACCATCTCATGCCTACCACACAATAGTGTAACCATTATGTGCTAGGCGGGGGACTTAATGTTGATGGTGGGTTTTCGTTTAAGGTTAAATTTGTAAAAAACCGGAAAAATCATGCGCCTTGACATCTTGTAAAATATAAAGCCATTTATAAGTGTTGGATACTCCCTCACTTAATTCACCAAGAATGGAGCATGTAGCAACAATCCCATTCTGTGAATACATGAAATTCCTCCAGGTTGGAGCATGTGGCAACAATCCCTTTCTGTGAATTTCATATCGGCCTTGTATTTCAGTACTCATTATCGGTGTGGCATGACGACCGAGTGTTACTCTTACTGAGAATAACACGAACCTCCAAGCACTATAATGAAACCATGTACGAAATACCGTCTGGTGATTCTCGGTGTGTTATACTAGCCCGAGCCCCTCTCGGTGTGTTATACTAGCCCGATTGAGCCCCTCTCGGTGTGTTATACTAGCCCGATTGAGCATCCCGGACTGACCGTATTAGTCCGGATATGATCCGATCGCGAGTCATCCAACTCCATAAGCATGATTGGATGACCCCGGATCAATTCCATCACCCCCAAGCAGGTATGGAATACCCACGGCCGACCCCGCATGGTCGGTCATTGGCCTAGCTTGCCAAGAAACCGTTCATACCAAGCATTATGGATGGAAAACCCTAAATTAGGGTTTGCGGCATATTACATGTGTTGCAAAAAGCAGTCTCAACCATCCATCTTCGCAGGTAGAGATGGAGGGTGTAGATGTAGACTCAAAGGGCCCCGAGCATGTCAACATGATCACCGTGGGCCCACCTACACACTTGACCAATCGGTCAAGACCAACCACGCATGGTTGTAACAAATTCGTCGCTCAAACAAGGAGTGGCGCACGGCTTTTGAAAGCCAAAAATAGGGTTTCAAGTCATCACGCGCGTCCATCTTCTCGGCACGAATGGAGGGTCACAGATTAGATTAAGCAAGGGGTCGGTCATACCGGATGACCACCAGAGTGGGCCAATCTACATCCTCATGTGATCGGCCAAGGCATATCATGCCTGGTCAATCCAAAACGCACGCCCAAACTTGCGTGGTTACACCTCCCAAACCCTAAAACCGATCTCGACCGCTCAACTTCACTTAGGATGATTTGAGTGGCTTAGATCACGTTTTCATGGGATAGTCGGGTATAGGTGTGAACAACGGCCTATCACCTACACGTGGTATGATCGACCAAGACCGACCAAGATTGGTCGTCTTGGAACGCGTGCCCAAACTTGGGAAGTCACATGTTTCCAACTCCTTTGCGGCAATGGATTTCTGCTTTGCAAACCGATCTCAACCACTCAACTTTACCGGTCAACTTGAGTGGCCTAGATCGCGCCTTCATGGGACGGCGAGGTATGGACGTGCACACCGGCATGCCATCTACACACATGCCCTGGGTCGGTCCTCTCCAAATCCCCTTTCCATGCTTGGTTTCGACCAAGCTAAAGAGTGATGCTTGCGCACCTCTTCAAAAACCCTAATATCCATTAACGGTCGCGAGATGAGTGTCTCAAAGATCATCTCATCCGTTCAACTTCACCATCTTGGTTATACAACCACGGTCGGGAGTTATTTGGTCGGTGAGGCGTCATTACCCATCACTTTACCACACCATAATGCAGTAACTGCATAAAATACACACGATACTTCACAAGTATCGACTTCTGAATAACACAGTTATTCAATTCAGCATTACATGCTATCTTTCGTGGATCCACGATCCACACATTCAAGACATCAATCATGTCACAAACTGGGGGATACATCTTTGGGGTATTGGTCTGGCGGTTTTCGGCGTGCGGCGTGCAATGCGCCATCACAAGAACGTGTCGGGAAGTCATGGACGGTTTGAGATGAACAGGAGAAGTGGGCAAGACGGGTCATGTGGCACCGACGCACAACTCCACTACTCCATCACTCAACTTCCTCCACTTCCCACGAGAGACGTGAATAAGGCTCAATGACTTGTATAAATAGGTTCTCTCCTTATTTTCAACAGAACAGAAGAAAACAAGAGAAAAATAGGAGACAAGGAGAAACAACACAAGTTCAGACGAGACAGAAAACCAAGTGTTAATACAAATCGTATTCAAACACCGAGCACTGCTTGCATCAACCGTGAGCTTGCTCATCTGCATTACAAGTCATAAGCAAGCCAACACCTTCACAATCTCAACACCTTCTTCGCTTCCCTCCCTAAGATCAACCCCATCTCCTTCACTTTGTGACCGAAACAAGTCTGGAACGGCCATTTCTTGGTTTAGGCCGGACTTGCACAGCATTGATCTCTCGAATCTACAAGCACTCACCGTGGCAAAGTGCATTTGTTTAAGGTTTAGATTCATTCCTCATCCACACCCCAAATTACCAAATTATACGGGAATAGTTTTCACCCATAAACAATTGGCGACCAAAGGTGGGAGGTTGATCTCTCGGTTACAAAATTGAATTCTCAATTCTTCGGTTTCGTCTCACGATGTATCCTCACTCGGAATCCGTAGGTGGTTGGATATCATGGGAAGCATAGCTGGAATGTTGGAGGATGTCTTGGCAAATCAAGCAGGTATCACGGAAGGCAGAGCGAGACATTTCGCCTTTTGAATGATATAGCAGCACAACTACAAGAAGGGTCGATAGGCATCAACTCAGACGGTGCAAGAAACGTTGAATCCTTAGTCAGGAGTCACACCTTTACAAGTGGAGAAGCAAAAAGAGCACGCAGTCGAAAACGAATCAAGAAAGATGGACAACACGGTCCGAGATAAAGGAAAAAGACTTGTCCGGAGTACTACAATGTCGCGAGATAAAGAAAGGGAGCATGCACCTATGGAGCCCTGCTAGAGGATTTATATCTCAAAACTCTTCTTGAAGCCGGAAGATTGTCCAATCCGCGTCGACTTTTCAACCGATGAAGAAATGCTTGAGGAAGGAGAAATCAATCGGGAAATACACGAATACGAGAGGATGGGAGCGTTCAATCCGATCACTCGGCCAGGTGACATCACGACACCTTCCACATCCCTTTACCTAGGCAAGCGATCCGCGAGATATGATGGCACTTGCAAATCTCCCAACTTCATCTCTGTTCCACATCAAAGCCACGGAGAGACATCACAATGCCCACTAACGCGAGAAAAGCCGGACTCAAGGTACTTACATTTCCCCTTCCCAATGAAGAAGATTATGGAGCTACTAGAGGCGTGGGTACAAAATGGAGAGGTGGAGCTACCCCGGTATAGCGTCCGCCTCTGATCAAGTAATGGACCCGGTACTTGTCATTTCCACCGGTTCCTCCATCACCCCACCAAATGAATGCAACGCTTTGAAGCGCATTGTTGGAGAAGCTTGGTCCAGATCGATAACTCGAGAGATTGGTGCGGAGGATTTTCTTAGAAAGGAAACTCAGGTTCGATACAAGTGAGGCTTCGAAAGCAAGTAAGTTTTACTCAACAATTTTACAAGAAAGATAGTTTGGAATCCCAGGGACTTGGCATCCCCGCACGTGGAGAAAGAGGCTCGATGATCAACGCCATGTTTGTTTCCATCCGTACCTCCCTTTTGCATAACATTTGCAATTTCATGTGATATGTGCAATCATTCATGACCAAGATTCAAATTTCATTTAACATAATCTCTTTCAAAAAGGTTGTTCACAAAACTATCTCAAAATAAACCAATTCAATCACCTATTAATCCAAAACCAGGAGATCAAAGAAAATCCTCACTATCACTCAAAAAGAAAAAACATCTAAAA
Source organism: Papaver armeniacum (assembly GCA_023531295.1). Classification (NCBI taxonomy): domain Eukaryota; kingdom Viridiplantae; phylum Streptophyta; class Magnoliopsida; order Ranunculales; family Papaveraceae; genus Papaver; species Papaver armeniacum. The sequence continues at coordinate 56,695 of JAJJWW010015235.1, forward strand.
GAAGAGACAAGTATATGGCATGAATACTTCAAGGAAAGTCCTTCGACAACAACTCGTCCCACGGGGCAAGAAGACCTTCATCCTTTGAAGCACGGCTGCTTGGCTCCGGTTCCTTAGACAACTTCTCAACCTCTTCTTCTGGCGAGCAACACAATCAGCGGAAGGGACTTCATCCTGTAATTTACGGAGCCCACTGGATCTTGGAGAAACCTTTGAAGAACCAAGGGGCATTGAAACCGTGCTTTGCGCAAACACGTCTCGATGGCACTTCCAATCTTCAATCATCTCCTCGAAGCTGTTCGACCGGTCGTGACGCTCATCCCCTGGATAGAAACTAAAGCTTCTTGGACGCGGTTGACCAACGCAAGACGACTTTTGAGTTTCGTGGTGGTAGCAATGTGACCGTGCTTCTTCCATATCGCTGTGTACAACTCTTTGAAGCTGAACCAAGCCAGATCCACCAACCAACACATGGCCCGGATAAGGGATGGTAAAAGGAGGATCGAACAAAGCCCCAGAGCTGCATCACGGTAATTCACTAACCGCGGGAGCCTTGTCGATTGCGGGGAGGCCTTTGAAGGAGTCACCACAATAGCCATATTGATTGGAACCTGTTGAGGATGGATCTCAATAGGAGCCGCCTCAACTATAGCGAGCCTTGCCTCTCTTACATTCCTTAGGCATCTATTTCGCTCACGGGTGCTAATTTCCATCACGACCCCGTCAACAAGATCACTAAGGGAAGCACCTCGTCCAACCGAGCTTGCATCATCCTGTCATGGTGCGGAAAAGAAGTGGTTTCCCAGACTTCTCGGTGTAAAGATCGGTATTGCGGACTCGAAGATCGTCGCGGACTTCTCGGCATGAAGATCGGTTTCTCAGACTTCTCGGCATGAAGATCGGTCACTTGACCTTCTCATTTTGAATGCGCGCCAACCTGGTGAAGACATTCTCTTTCGAAATTCCACGATTTCAAGCAAGGATCGTTTTTAGAAGAATTTACCTTTGGAGAGATGAAAGAACCGGTGGGAGGAGATTTAAATACTTTGCATATTGGAGGAATTAAGGATTAGGGACCGCATGCTTGCCTCTTAGGTATCTCTCCTACTTGGGACTGCAACCCTCGGCTCCGGTCCGTTTAGGTGGAAGTGGCTTCAGCAGGAAATGCTTCGTCAAGACGTCGGAAGATGGCTCACCACGGGAAGTCTGTCACAACACTCTCCAGAAAATTTACGGAAAACCAACGGTTGTCTCCCCAAAATTCCTTATACTTATCGGTTATCAGGTTTCTCCCAATAGGCCAGAAGGGGAAGGCTCACCCGTTCTACAAACATGCTAGCGTTAAGAATATTCGGGAGAGATTCTTTGGAACCCTTGGTGAACGAATAAATGGGACACCACTGATCAAATCCCATTTGGCGAGCAGCCCATGTCAATATTGTACGGAGTCACGAGAAAATTCTCCGTTAAATAGAGACGGGACATATCTGGAATGCGGCTGCGCGGGTAAATAAGTTCTCCAGTTTTCATAGTTTCGACATCGGTACACAACACGACATCGGGACCGTCGGAAGCGATAGCAAAGGTCTTTGGTGAACAATGGAAGGGTGGACCGGCCCCCATGGACGGAAATCTACGAGAAGACACATTGTCAAATATGTCCACAAGTTTCGCACCACCTGCTGGGACTTCTTTTATTCCAACGGGTATTCTCGAGCCACCATATAAGTTATTGAGCGAATTTCCGGGAGCGGAGCGTAACTTTTGAAGTGTTCCCATAAGAGCGCTTTGAAGAAAAGCGAAGTGAATGTGCGACTCCACCTTCTTGTACCGTTAGAAGCATGCATGTCCATTGCTAAAGCATCCAAATGAGAATACAATGATCCAAGGAACAATGAGCCCAGGAGGAAGAACTTCACCCTTCGCCGGCCTTATAGCAATCTTAACAAGGTCACTTCTAATGGTCTTCTTTCCGGAACCATCATCGAATATATCCCTGGATAGCCATAAAGACGAGAACGCAATCACACCGAGCTCATTTTCCAACTCTTGATCCGGCTCTGGGTCATGAGGAGACCACTCAGAGCACCCACCGGGTGTAAAAGCATCTCGCATCTTTTTCTCTTCTTTGTCAGTGTCGGTCTGCCACTTTTTGAAGTATAGCACCATAGTTACTTTTCTCCGTATCGGAGAGCTCGTAAGAAAGACTTCCAGCAACAGGCAGGTTCATCAATGCAGCCACACTCTCCAAAGTAATAGTCATCTCTCCCCATCTAGATATGGGCTGTGTGAGTAGAAATACGCCACCGAGAAATGAAGGTAATCAAACCCGCGATGTCTTTCCTAATTTCGAGAGTAGCAGATGCCATGACCGCATTGAGGATCTGCGCTTTGGTCAAATTTTCCTTAATGCCCTTATTACTCAACATGCATCTCATCCATACTTCATAAGAACCCAGTGGAGCATGGCAAGTCTTGAAGTCAATAGGAGAAGGCGGATATTCGTTTCTCTGGAGACAAAATCTCACCACAAGTGCTGAAGAAGAGAATGGATCAGTTCCATATTTTCTAAATCGGAAAGCAAGACTATCTTATGAGAAGGATGTCTCCTAATGCTTGGGAAAGGCGAGGTGAACAACTCATCATCAATGTTCGGCATATCTTTGAAGCTGTCAACACTTCCTGACTTGGCACCAACATTATCTTCAGAAGACATCTCAACAGGGATTCTTTTCTTCCACAATGAAATAAAAGACAGGAGTTAGAACTTGTATGAAAAGCACATGAGAGATGTAGTCACACGGCAAGACACAACTCACATCGGAGCACACAAAACCAGCCCAAACACGGATTTCAAGTCGGTCGTTTCAGGCACAAGATTTTGATCTGGTATTGATTTCAAGTCAGGTACAAGTTTGATGCGGGTACAAGTTTCGATCTGGTATTGATTTCAAGTCGGGTACAAGTTTCGATTTGGTATTGATTTCGATCGGTATTGGTTTCAAGTCCGGTACAAGTTTCAAGTTCGGTGTAAATTTCGGTCAAGCATATATGAGTAAGACCCACGTTCCGGCATACACGGCGGGCCCACGTTCATTCTCACGCATCATAACACGATTTTCTTTATTCATGGGAATCGTGTATGCGAGATTTCAAGCCAAGGTTTTCCTTTTCAAGATACAACCTAAAAGCTAGGTTTTGCATGTAATGGTGGAGAGACTAAGCATATGCACATCTTACCAAAGGTGTTTACCTAGCAAGCTAGCAAAAAAAAAAAAAAAAAAAAAAAAAGACCGAAACTCACCTTGGACGGACGGACGACAACAACGGCAACGATTCAAGCAACGAGCTCCGTGGCAATAGCGGCCGGCAACGGTGGTTGGCGGAAGCAAGGTTACGGACGAGAGCAGCCAAACAAAAAAATTCGTGAGAAAAAAAAAAGGGTTTTGTCTCTTTTATAGACAAAAAATTAGAAGAATCCCAATAGAAAAGGATTCCTCCCTTATTTGGTTTCCTCTTTTGATTCAAATACCCAAAGAAAAAACCGGCCCCACCAAGGATTCCATACAAGCGTGACGGCGTGGGAAACTAGCGGTCGGCCAACACTCTTCCGGGTAAACTCCTTTTATCTGTCTTTCTCACATATGTATGTCACCATCTCATGCCTACCACACAATAGTGTAACCATTATGTGCTAGGCGGGGGACTTAATGTTGATGGTGGGTTTTTCGTTTAAGGTTAAATTTGTAAAACCGGAAAAATCATGCGCCGACATCTTGTAAAGATAAAGCCATTTATAAGTGTTGGATACTCCCTCACTTAATTCACCAAGAATGGAGCATGTAGCAACAATCCCATTACGTGAATACATGAAATTCCTCCGAGGTTGGAGCATGTGGCAACAATACCTTCTGTGAATTTCATATCAGCCTTTGTATTTCAGTACTCATTATCGGTGTGGCATGACGAATGAGTGTTACTCTTACGAATAACACGAACCTCCAAGCACTATAATGAAACCATGTACGAAATACCCGCATGTGGTGATTCTTGGTGAGTTATACTAGCCCGAGCCCCTCTCGGTGTGTTATACTAGCCCGATTGAGCCCCTCTCGGTGTGTTATATTAGCCTATTGAGCATCCGGACTCGGCCGTATCAGTCCGGATATGATCCCGATCGCAGATCATCCAACTCCATAAGCATGATTGGATGACCCCAGGATCAATTCCATCACCCCCAAGCGGTATGGAATACCCACGGCCGACCCATGGTCGGCCATTGCCTGCTTGCCAAGAAGGCGTTCATACCAAGCATTATGGATGGAAAACCCTAAATTAGGGTTTGCGGCATATTACATGTGTTGCAAAACAGTCTCAACCATCCATCTTCGCATGTAGAGATGGAGGGTGTAGATGTAGACTCAAAGGGCCCAGAGCATGTCAACATGATCACCGTGGGCCCACCTACACACTTGACCAATCGGTCAAGACCAACCACGCATGGTTGTAACAAATTCTTACGCTCAAACAAGGAGTGGCGCACGGCTTTTGAAAGCCAAAATAGGGTTTCAAGTCATCACGCGCGTCCATCTTCTCAAACACGAATGAGGGTCCGCAGTTAGATTAAGCAAGGGTTCGGTCATACCCGGCATGACCACCGTGGGCCAATCTACATCCTCATGTGATCGGCCAAGGCATATCATGTCGGTCAATCCAAAACGCACGCCCAAACTTGCGTGGTTACACCTCCCAAACCCTAAAACTGGTCTCGACCACTCAACTTCACCGGATGATTTGAGTGGCTTAGATCACGTTTTCATGGGATAGTCAGGTATAGGTGTGAACAACGGCCTATCACCTACACGCTGGTATGATCGACCAAGACCGACCAAGATTGGTCGTCTTGGAACGCGTGCCCAAACTTGGGAAGTCACGCGGTTTCCAACTCCTTTGCGGCAATGGATTTCTGCCGCAAACCGATCTCAACCACTCAACTTTACCGGTCAACTTGAGTGGCCTAGATCGCGCCTTCATGGGAAAGGCGAGGTATGGACGTGCACACCGGCATGCCGTCTACACACATGCCCGGTCGGTCCTCTCCAAATCCCTTTCCATGCTTGGTTTCGACCAAGCTAAAAGAGTGATGCTTGCGCACCTCTTCAAAAACCCTAATATCCATTAACGATCGCGAGATGAGTGTCTCAAAGATCATCTCATCCGTTCAACTTCACCGACTTGGTTATACAACCCAGTCGGGAGTTATTTGGTCGGTGAGGCGTCATTACCCATCACTTTACCACACCATAATGCGTACTGCATAAAATACACACGATACTTCACAAGTATCGACTTCAATAACACATTATTGATTCGGCGATTACATGCTATCTTTCGTGGATCCACGATCCACACATTCAGACATCAATCATGTCACAAGGGGGGATACATCTTGGGGTATTGGTGCGGCGGTTTCTGCGTGCGGCGTAACGCGCCATCACAAGAACGTGTCGGGAAGTCATGGACGGTTAGAGATGAACAGGAGAAGTGGGCAAGACTTGTCATGTGGCACCGACGCACAACTCCACTACTCCATCACTCAACTTCCTCCACTTCCCACGAGAGCGTGAATAAGGCTCAATGACTTGTATAAATAGGTTCTCTCCTTATTTTCAACTGCAATCGTAAGAAAAACAAGAGAAAAATAGGAGACAAGGAGAAACAACACAAGTTCGTGAGACGGAAGAAAACCAAGTGTTAATACAAATCGTATTCAAACACTTGAGAGCCTGCTTTGCATCGGCCCTGGTGAGCTTGCTCATCTTTCGTTTACAAGTCATAAGCAAGCCAATACCTTCACAATCTCAACACCTTCTTCGCTTCCCTCCCTAAGATCAACCCCATCTCCTTCACTTTGTGACCGAAACAAGTCTAGAACGGCCATTTCTTGGTTTAGTAGGACTTGCACAGATTGATCTCTCGAATCTACAAGACCGATGGCCATTGTGCTTAGCGACACAAATATAATTACACTTTCTTACTACTCAAAATATAAATATAGCAAGGGCAAGAAAGGATCGATCCACAGAGAGGTCTAGGTTGTCAAATTGTTTCGGTTCCCTATAAATAACACCGGTAGTTTTGTGATTTTTATAAACGAAAATAAAATAAAAGCAAAACAATAAAAAGTAAACACGCAAATCAAGGATGTGAAAATATTGGATAAAGGTTTCATCTTCAATTGTAAACAAGTTTATGAATATATGAATAGAATTCGTATTTAATCTCGCTATCATCAAAAGCCATGGAATACCTTATTGCAAGAATACTCAGTAAATTTCCAAAGTTATCAACACACACATTAGGAACATTATGTGAAATCTACCTAAAGAATAACCTAACGCCTTGCGCTAATCAAGTTCAATTCCCAGGAGCATTAAGTTTTCGAAATAGCTAATCAATGCAAATTGTAATACATTGCGCAAACAATTCGAACAAAGGTCAATTTCTACATATGACTACAAGGATGTATCACTACAACCTAATCATATCATGCTACTTGTATTCAAGGTTATCGCTCGATGAAAACCCTAAAATAGCTATAGATATGGATGTGAGTTCAATCAATTCTAGACTCGACTAAACAAACATTCAATCATATTGCAATCCATCAATCATGCAATTATCAGTAACCCGTAGAAATCAAACGATAATATTGAGAGAAAACTAGTTCATAAAAATCATAACTTGGTTGCAAAATCCAATTACGTCTTTAACCAATAATAAAAACTTAGTTCATATTCATGGAGTTCATCACAAGAAGAAAGAGAAAAACTTCATGGCTCTAAACCCTAGAATAAAGTAGAAGAGATGATAATAAAACGTGATCCCCCAATCCCTCAAAAAGATAGAAGTCCTCTCTTTTATATATTCCTCAATTTCCATAAAGGATACTCCTTCCAAAATTAGGTTTTGTCTTCAAGTCCATTAGTTGGAAATTCACCCGCCACCATGGAGAGAAACTGAGTGTAAAAATTACGTCCCAAAATCGCTCCTAGGGAAAATCGATTGTGGCAGGAATCTGCCGAGAATCGTCAGCCGGAAAATATTTTTGTGGAGGCCAAGTCAAACCGGCCACCGGGTCAACGGTCGGGAGGCCGTCGGGTCAACTCGTCAACTCGGTCCGGATCACCGAGTCAAACCGGAAGTCAGTCATTGAGTCGGGTCTGTCGGGGGTTGAGTCGGGGTTTGTCGAGGGCCAACTTGCCGGGCCAACTTGCCGGGCTGATCTGCCCAGTGCAATCATTGCACTTGACCAAGATGGTCAGTAACTTCCCGCACCATCCGAGCATCTCTGCGTGCATAACTTCACAGTTTTGCAATTCTCTTGCGGCGTCATCCACTCGAGCAACATCAAAATATCTCTGCAATCTTCCATTCCCTCATTTCCTAGCTCAATCCACAGCTTCATGATGCCCTTTTACCATCTCCTCCTGCCTCCCTGCAATGAGCTTTATTCTCCATTAGTGCACATCACAGCTGTCACAGCCACACAACCAATTCCTTCAGCTCTGGCCATTGCAAACAATGCGACTGCACAAGATCAGCATCACTTCCATTCTGCTCAAGCTTTCAATGAACTGCAGCTTCTTCATTCCCATTGTTCTTGAGCCTAGCAGACGCTCAAATTCTTCTTCCCTTGCTGCTACTGCCATCTCTCATATTGCCAGCTCCACCAGATCCCATACACAGCATCACAGTAACAACTCAGACTACCATCAGCACCAATAGAGCCCACTTTGCATCCCATCACGAGAACCTCAGAGCTTCACTCGGCAAAGCATCACCGAATCGCATCTTGCTCGAAGCTTAACGCTCCATAACCTCCACCGCAACTCGGTAGTATTCCTTTCCATCACAAAAGCACAGCTCAATTTTGAGCTCTACTCACCGAGCCGCACAACCAGTTCTACTCACGGCTGCAACTCAATACTGCGAAGTTTAATCCACCTGCAATATAAATCACTGTCACAGCACTCCACTACCTCAAGCTCAACCTGTCACTGCCACACTCACTGCAATTCCATGAGCTATCAGCACCAAACTCGAGTAGCAACTATCACAACATATTTCCATCGATCAGTCGAAGCACTCATGATCACCACTGCAATGCTCGAGTCAGACCAACTCAGCAGCTGCTTCATTATCACCACATCCTCCATATGCACTCAGCTGCTATTCCATCTCCACAGGCACAACACCAGCTCCCTAACCTTCAGCTCCATCTCAGTCACTTCAACTCCCATGACTGCAACACAATTCCAAGTCCACCTGTAATGCATGTAACACACCTCACAATCCACCAAAAGTACGAAAAGATCTCTCATTATTCTCCATTCCACTGTAATGCAAACTTCCAATCTGTTGTAGCAACTTCACCAACAGCAACCCATGACTCCAGACCCCATTTCCTTGATGTGATTCTAGTCCCAAATCAAACTAATTCAGCTCCAGAAACCCTAGTTTCTTCATTTGCACTTCAAATCTCTCTTTCATTTTCGATTCCAACCTCGGATAAAACCATGATTCCATAAACAACAACATCAAATAGAAGCTGCAATTCTCCTCATCACCCATGAATATCAACAACAGCAGAAGTTTTCATCTTCTCTGCCTATCCTGTTAATCATAAAATCATCACAGTCCCATTCATTCTTAGACAAACCCTAATTTCTGTGACCATTAGACGCCACCAGAATCACCTCAACCTAACTCGATTCCACCCGTAACCTGAGCTCCTTCTTCATTCCAACATTTCAATTTCTCGATCCCAATCGATTCCAACAGAAACCCATATCAATTTACTCAACCATCCTCTTTGTTGATTTCAAAATCCCGGCAATCTCACTGATAAACCCTATTTGCTTCCAATCTCTCGATTTCTCTCATTAGCAGAGATTTCATTGTTAATCTCTCCCTCAATCACTCGGACTCAACAGCAGCCCTAACTGCTCGTTTCAGGTGGAAGGAAAGAAAGAAGAGAAGATAATTTCTTCTCGACATCTAGGGTGTAAGAAGATTAGGTTGGATATTCACCACCCTGTCATCTTGATAAGGGATAACCCTTTGGCTTCCCCTTAACCTCAGCTGGACTGTCTTTAGCATTCCTCCAAAAGAGGGCTGCCCCTTAACAGAATGACTACCCCTTAACGTACAGCGGGGGTGACAATAGCACATGCCTGTGAAATGACACTCTTGCCCTTATTGCTTATGAGTTCTTGTTTTGCCCATAACTTCTTCATACGAACTCAGAATGACTCCATTCTTTCGCCATTGTCTTCGTCTTTTCGTGCTCTCCGAGATGATGAGAAGAAATCTTGGATTTGAGCGAGTTCCACTGGGTCTTTGGCCCAAATGACTCCATTGCACCTAATAAACTCAAAAGCACACATAAGATACATAATTTACAAGAAAACTCGCAAAGAAAGCATAAATACTTGATATTAAATACGGTGTATTCTACACCTATCAGATTCCCCCACACTTAGACTTTGCTAGTCCTCGAGCAAATCAAACAAAACAATAAAATACAACAACTCCGTGTCGTCGAGGCTACGGTTAATTTTAGCATAAATAACAAGCCTTTAAACCCTAGGTGTCCCTAGTGGACGAGTTATAGTCTCGTGAAGGTTTACTAGAGATATACCTACAAAACCTATATTTCAAACTCCGTCTATTCGTGACAAATCAATGAACGAATCCAAATTGACTACAGGAGGAGGTACCTTGCAAATTCAATTCAATTATTAGTAAATAAACTCTAATTAGATAGTCAAACAAGCCACAATACTGGAAACTAACAAACCACAATCACAATGAAAAGATTAAGAAGATGGATAAAGATGTAGATGTTGGCGAATATTCACAAGTGTTCGATGTTTCCCATATCTGTCCGAAGGTCCTTTGCTAAGATGAACCTAATCCTATTGGATTGAGCTACTTCGTGCTGAATGCTACATCAAATCAATTGGCATATACAAGGGAACCAAGAGTGACTTTATTCAACACAATAATAATTTCTTTTTCTTTTTTATATGATTGGATCAAACTGGATCCAATTTCTTTTTTTTTTTTTAGACGGCATGATTAGATCTTTTGGATCCAGCGCATGCTTCTTGTCAGCAAGTACATGATAGTTGCCTTGGATCCACGCATTCGCTTGTTTAGGCGGCGGAGACAGGGACTACGTTTCACATATCTGCTATTCCCAAGTGTCTTTTTATTCCGTTTTGGTCTAATTGATCGGTCCTTTTTTTTCTTTTTTTTTTCTTTTTCAAATTTTTTTTTTTTTTTCCGTAACTCAATCACTCTATTTCATCCTAGCAGTAATAACACGTCGATTTTTAGTGACCCACCAAAGCACTTAGAGAATAATAGATAAATATGGAAAAATAAAAATAGAATGTGATATGGTGATATCCGAGATATGGTAACAACTATCATGTTAATTTGTGATTTCTGAGCTATATTCTTCCCTTTTAGTTAATTGGTTCCTCAACTCCTGCATTCAAAATGGTTCCATCCACTAATGGTGTCAAAAACAAACTACACAAACATATAATGCTCCCCACACTTAAACTTCACATTGTCCTCAATGTGTAAAACCGAAAAGTTCTGAATTCTGACATAACAGCAGATAAAACGCAAAAACTGTGCAAATTGGTAGGAATTTGGAAAAACTCCATTTCACAAAAAGTTGTTCATCTACGTGTTTTCTACACAGTGTCAAAATTTCACAGTGTTTTGATAAACGGTATGACAGTTATGGTCTCTGGACTGAACTACGCGCAATCTGAAATTTTCTGACGAAAAAGGTATTCGGCATAATTCTCTTCTAAGATAGATTACGGACTCAATGAAATTAAACATGGGGATTCAAATATGATATGAAAACAGTAAAAATAAATAAACGAAACAAAAATAAAAAGAAAAAGGATAAGAAATACAAAACCGGTGGGTTGCCTCCCACTAAGCGCTTGTTTTAAAGTCGACGGCCCGACGTAGCTTCTTGTAAGATTCATTCCCCATACACCAATAATCGGAAAAGTTGGGATCCTTCCATAGAACCTGTTTTGCAAACACTAGCTTCACACAAATATTAGTAATATAAAACAAAAGTGAAGCTATGAACCGATAAAAGCTTCCCCCACACTTATTCTTGTCCACACTTGGAAGTGCATAAAGAATATAAACATCGGGTACTTCCACGGTTTCATGGTCCAAAACCTGCATAGTATGAGAATCAAGTATCTCTAATGGCGGAAAACGAGAAACAAAGTCATTCCACTTGGAAGTGCATAAAGAATATAAACATCGGGTACTTCCACGGTTTCATGGTCCAAAACCTGCATAGTATGAGAATCAAGTATCTCTAATGGCGGAAAACGAGAAACAAAGTCATTCAACAATGTTTTCGAAGCACATACATTCAAACCAATAAGAGGTAAAGGAGAAGAAATAATAGGCAAAGGGTTAGATAAACCTTGCACAATCTCTTGTATCATGAAATCCTCTTCATCCTTGAAAAACTCAAGTGAATTATTCACCTCTTGTATATCATGGTCCTCTATCAAACCTTGCAACCATTCTTCGTCCGTTTCTGCCGTAACCAAAGTCTCGACATAAACATCATCATTACAATCATATGCAAGCTCAATTGGGTCTTCCACAATATTGGTCATAACGGTTTCATTCTCAACATACTCCTCCTTTTTGTTGTAAGGCACATACTCTTTTGCGGATCCAAATTTTATCATAAGAAACTTTTTTAGAACACTCGAAAATGCATCATCCTCAAGCTCCACCCTTTGAATAGGCTCTTGATCATTATTAAGATCAATGCTTGAGTAATCTACACAAGTGTCGACATATTCCTCCTCATCTTCATCTTGATCCCAAAAAGACTCCATTGTACACTCCTCGAGGATGTCACCATGAGTTGGTTCAAACGATGTATTTTCATAATAATCATCATCACTATCATAGTCATCATAACATTGTTCCTCGCTGAATTTAGTGTTGCTAATCTCTAACTCATCCTTTTGAATAGGTGAATGATCATTATTACGATCAAGAGTTGAGTTAACTACACAAATATCAACAAAAGTCCCCCGAAGGTTCGCCTTTTCAACATAACTATTCATTTCCTCCTTGTACTCATCAATGCCTTGTCTTAAAGTGGAAACACCTTTTTGAAGCTCTTGGAGTGTTCCATCCAAATTCTGAATATAGTGTTCCATTTGTTGGTAAAACTCATTCGACATAGACAAAGTAGAATTACTTACCTCCGTATTGTTAGGCCAATTATATTCCCTTTGAATGGGTGGATGATCATAACTACGATCAGAAATTGGGCCAAACATACCATGAGCACATTCGGTCGATGAAATTGGTTCCACGCTTGGTTGTCCACAAATTGACTCCATGCTGTCCATAAATTGTTGCATCTCATCTACCAAACTAGAGGAAAAATTATTAGGAAAACAACTATTCTCCCCTCCTTGTGGTTGCTCACTTACATAACCACCATAAGAAGGTTGATATGTATGAGAATAACTCATAGGGTACGTGGAGTATTGATCATAGCCAAAGGATTGGTTTTGATTATACTCCCCATAAGGGTGATAATTGTTATGTTGTTGAGGTTGAAAGCCGTGATTGATTGCTCCAATAAGCTCGTCCATAGAAATTGGTACCTGAAACGAGATTCTCAAAACTCGAATAAGAACCAAAGAATAAGAAAAAGTAAAACAAAAATAAATACAAAAATAAGAAACCAAAAACAATTAACAACCGTTGCCTCCCCGGCAACGGCGCCAAAATTTGATCGCTGTCGTAAGCGACACAAATATAATTACACTTTCTTAATACTCAAAATATAAATATAGCAAGGGCAAGAAAGGATCGATCCCACAGAGAGGTCTAGGTTGTCAAATTGTTATGGTTTCCTATAAATAACACCGGTAGTTTTGTGATTTTTATAAACGAAAATAAAATAAAAGCAAAACAATAAAAAGTAAACACGCAAATCAAGGATGTGAAAATATTGGATAAAGGTTTCATCTTCAATTGTAAACAAGTTTATGAATATATGAATAGAATTCGTATTTAATCTCGCTATCATCAAAAGCCATGGAATACCTTATTGCAAGAATACTCCGTAAATTTCCAAAGTTATCAACACACACATTAGGGCTGCGTATGTGAAATCTACCTAAAGAATAACCTAACGCCTTGCGCTAATCAAGTTCAATTCCTGTGAGCATTAAGTTTGAAATAGCTAATCAATGCAATTGTAATACATTGCGCAAACAATTGAACAAAGGTCAATTTCTACATATGACTACAAGGATGTATCACTACAACCTAGAATCATATCATGCTACTTGTATTCAAGGTTATCGCTCGATGAAAACCCTAAAATAGCTATAGATATGGATGTGAGTTCAATCAATTCTAGACTCGACTAAACAAACATTCAATCATATTGCAATCCATCAATCATGCAATTATTGTAACCCGTAGAAATCAAACGATAATATTGAGAGAAAACTAGTTCATAAAAATCATAACTTGGTTGCAAAATCCAATTACGTCTTTAACCAATAATAAAAACTTAGTTCATATTCATGGAGTTCATCACAAGAAGAAAGAGAAAAAACTTCATGGCTCTAAACCCTAGAATAAAGTAGAAGAGATGATAATAAAACGTGATCCCCCAATCCCTCAAAAAGATAGAAGTCCTCTCTTTTATATATTCCTCAATTTCCATAAAGGATACTCCTTCCAAAATTAGGTTTTGTCTTCAAGTCCATTAGTTGGAAATTCACCCGGCCCACCATGGAGAGAAACCCGTGTAAAAATTACGTCCCAAAATCGCTCGCTAGGAAAAGCTGGGATTGTGGCCGGAATCTGCCGGAATCGTCGCCAGGAAAATATTTGGTGGCCAAGCCAAGTCAAACCGCCCACGGGTCAGCGGGTCAGGACCGGTCGGGTCAACTCTGTTAACTCAGTCCAGATCAGAGTCAAACCGAGTCGAGTCATTGAGTCGGGGTGCCGTCGGGGTTGAGTCAGGGTTTGTCAGGCCAACTTGCCAGGCCAACTTGCCAGGCCTGATCTCTGCAGTGCAATCATTGCACTTCAGCCAAGATGGCTGTAACTTCCCTGCACCATCTGAGCAACTCTGCGTGCATAACTTCCCAGCTGCAATTCTCTTGCGGCGTCATCCAATTCAGGCAACATCAAAATATCTCTGCAATCTTCCATTCCCTCATTTCCTAGCTCAATCTGACTTCATGATGCCCTTTTACCATCTCCTCCCCGCCTCCCCGCAATGAGCTTTATTCTCCATTAGTGCACATCACAGCTGTCACAGCCACACAACCAATTCCTTGACTCGGCCATTGCAAACAATGCGGCGCACAAGATCGAACATCACTTCCATTCGCTCAAGCTTTCAATGAACTGTGACTTCTTCATTCCCATTGTTCTTGAGCCTAGCGAGACGCTCAAATTCTTCTTCCCTTGCTGCTACTGCCATCTCTCATATTGCCAGCTCCACCAGATCCCATACACAGCATCACAGTAACAACTCAGACTACCATCAGCACCAATAGAGCCCACTGCATCCACTGCTGAGAACCTGTAGCTTCACTCAGCAAGCATCACCAGAACTGCATCTTGCTCGAGCTTAACAGCTCCATAACCTCCACCTGCAACTCAGCCGTATTCCTTTCCATCACAAAAGCACAGCTCAATTTTGAGCTCTACTCACTGAGCTGCACAACCAGTTCTACTCACAGCTGCAACTCAATGCCTGCGAGTTTAATCCACCTGCAATATAAATCACTGTCACAGCACTCCACTACCTCAAGCTCAACCTGTCACTGCCACACTCTGTAATTCCATGAGCTATCAGCACCAAACTCGAGTAGCAACTATCACAACATATTTCCATCGATCAGTCGAAGCACTCATGATCACCACTGCAATGCTCGAGTCAGACCAACTCAGCAGCTGCTTCATTATCACCACATCCTCCATATGCACTCAATTGCTATTCCATCTCCACGGGCACAACACCAGCTCCCTAACCTTCGGCTCCATCTCATCACTTCAACTCCCATGACTGCAACACAATTCCAAGTCCACCTGTAATGCATGTAACACACCTCACAATCCACCAGTACTCAAAAGCAGTCTCCTCATTATTCTCCACATTCCCTGTAATGCAAACTTCCAATCTGTTGTAGCAACTTCACCAACAGCAACCCATGACTCCAGACCCCATTTCCTTGATGTGATTCTAGTCCCAAATCAAACTAATTCAGCTCCAGAAACCCTAGTTTCTTCATTTGCACTTCAAATCTCTCTTTCAGCTCAGTTCCAACCTCAGATAAAACCATGATTCCATAAACAACAACATCAAATAGAAGCTGCAATTCTCCTCATCACCCATGAATATCAACAACAGCAGAAGTTTTCATCTTCTCTGCCTATCTGTTAATCATAAAATCATCACGGTCCCATTCATTCTTAGACAAACCTAATTTACGTGACCATTAGACGCCACCGAGAATCACCTCAACCTAACTCGATTCCACCCGTAACTTTGAGCTCCTTCTTCATTCCAACATTTCAATTTCTCGATCCCAATCGATTCCAACGAGAAACCCATATCAATTTACTCAACCATCCTCTTTGTTGATTTCAAAATCCCGCAATCTCACTGATAAACCCTATTTGCTTCCAATCTCTCGATTTCTCTCATTATGAGAGAGATTTCATTGTTAATCTCTCCCTCAATCACTCGGACTCAACAAAGACCCTAACTGCTCGTTTCAGGTGGAAGGAAAGAAAGAAGAGAAGATAATTTCTTCTCGACATCTAGGGTGTAAGAAGATTAGGTTGGATATTCACCACCCTGTCATCTTGATAAGGGATAACCCTTTGGCTTCCCCTTAACCTCAGCTGGACTGTCTTTAGCATTCCTCCAAAAGAGGGCTGCCCCTTAACAGAATGACTACCCCTTAACGTACAGCGGGGGTGACAATAGCACATGCCTGTGAAATGACACTCTTGCCCTTATTGCTTATGAGTTCTTGTTTTGCCCATAACTTCTTCATACGAACTCAGAATGACTCCATTCTTTCGCCATTGTCTTCGTCTTTTCGTGCTCTCCGAGATGATGAGAAGAAATCTTGGATTTGAGCAAGCACTCACCGTGCAGTGCATTTGTTTAACGTTTAGATTCATTCCTCGTCCACACCCCAAATTACCAAATTATACAGGAATAGTTTTCACCCATAAACAGTAAGGTGATCAATAATACTAAGCTGTTCTTCGGGAATATAAGTCCGAGTTATTAATTGGTTCATGTTCACCTTAATTTATCAAAAGACGGAATAAAACTCATAAGTTTATTCGTGGGAGACGGATTTATCTATTCTGTAGACTTTTCTGTGTGATACAGATTTGTTTATTAAAGTCTTCGACTTTGGGTCGTAGCAACTCTTAGTTGTGGGTGAGATCATCTAAGGGAATCAAGTACGTAGCATCCTGCTAGGATCAGAGGCTTGGGAGCATAATTATACCTTGGATCAGTGTGAGATTGATTGGGGTTCAACTACGGTCTAGACCGAAGTTAATTTGGAGTAGGCTAGAGTCTGTAGCGGCTTAATACAGTGTGTGTTCAATCTGGACTAGGTCCCGGGGTTTTTCTGCATTTGCGGTTTCCTCGTTAACAAAATTCTGGTGTCTGTATTATTTCTATTCCGCATTATATTTGTTTATATAATTGAAATATCACAGGTTGTCCGTTTTTCAATCAATTAGAATATCCGACCTTTTGGGTTGTTGATTTAAATTGATTGACACTTGGATATTGGTCTTTGGTACCATCCAAGTTATCTCTCTTTGATAAAGACTCATGATTTCTATTTGCTTGAGTAAAGATCAAATCGAGAGATTGAGATATTAACTCTTTGATATACTTTTTATCTAGATTGAGTCCATTGTCTAGTTGATTCTCTAGAAAGTATATTGGAGTTTGTCCATACAGATTGCTAAGCGAAATATTGGGTGTGGTTGTTAGACCCCCGCTTTTTCAATTGGTATCAGAGCAGGCAAACACGTTTAAGACCTTACAAGTCTGTGTTTGTAGCGATCTGAGGATGGACGACACTATCTCCGATAAACGCGTCACCAGAAATAAAAGCTTTGTCTCGTCTGCTTCTATTAAAGAGAAAGATTCTTAAATCTCAAATATAGACGAACCTTGTGTCCAAACAAGACAGACAGGCTGGACATATGTTTTTCCGATTACCCTTCAAAAGAGTCTATCTCTCTAAATGATCGGGAAACAACTAAAGAGAGTGATTTGTTTCTAAATCTCGCTAGAATTCAAGCTGATAGATTTAATCGGTTAAAATATCATGTCGATAATATCTTTGGTGCAATAAGGGACTGCAATTTCAAAGAAAATACTGAGGATCACTCCTCCCGTATGGTTCTCGAGGCAAGCCTCAAAAAGGATGCCGCGGAAATAGAACATCGCTTGAAGAAACTCTCTATTCAAGGATGCTCTAAGCAGTCTAATATACCAAGTATTTCTGCTACGACTAAAAACGTTTCTCCAGAAGTAAAATCGGAATCCCTTCCTGTCAAAAAGAATGTGTCTGAATTTCCCGTTGACCAAGGGTGTTCCAAATCACATGGAAGGAAGAAATCTGCTAACAAGGTTGTTAAGACTACTTTGTCTAATCACTTCTATGATCAGAAAGTATGCCTCTTTTGCGATGCAAAAGGCTCTGCTAAACAAAAGAGAAACTCTAGGTTGAATAAAACGTCCTTGGTTCAACTTCAACACACCTTAGATTTGATTCTCAAAGGTGTAACTGACATTCGTATGTCTAAACCAGTTGGTTTTCGTACTTACCCTGTGTATATTGCCAGGAAATTCAGTTCAATGAGTTCCTCAAATGTCCTAAAGCAGAATAGAAGTCTTAACAAGAATCACCTGAGAGAAGATCAAGTTAATTCCTCTGGAAACAACTTTACCCTTGATGTGAATGAAATCCCAGAAGAAAGAAGGAAAATTGATGATGTGAGAAATAACCCGATGGAGATAATTGAAAATATAAAGAAATCGTCGACAGGTTGTCTTCCTCCTCAAGTCAAAATTCTTCTGGTAAGAACTCTAACTATGTCTAGTATTTTGATGACAGTAAGTTTTATGATAATTTTTCACATAAAAAGATCTCTCTCTAGAATCAGAAGGAAAAAGAGACTCGATCATAAACACGGTTCTTTTAATGAGCTCAGAGCTCATACTTGTGCTAACTAATCACAAGGATTAAGAACTTGCTCATAAAAATCCTGTTGAGCAAGATGTGTAAGATTCAGGTATGCTGTGGCTTTCTTTGCTTAGTTGAGCTATTTTCTTATCGTTTATAGCTAAACTAGTGTCTGCAGGCAATATTGCCTAAAATGGTATTTGTAGTATTAATTATCGTTTCTCTCTTCTTTATGCACTTCTTATTACAATTAGGAGGTCTGCTACACTTATGCTCTAAATTTCTTTGCTGATAATCAAAGAAATTTATTGAGTCATTTACGAAGTCTTATGTAGCAAAACAAAAATTGTTTTTTTTATTCCTTGTGGGTCATGTTGTATTCATATGTGTACACACGTTATCATCACGAGTCAACAGTTTGAAAACCCTAAAAATCTTCTTCCCTAAGATACCTTTAAATACCAAACCCTTGATTCACGTTTGCATACTCTGGATTTGTGTGTTTTGTCAAGAATGTCTTCCTCTTCACGAACTTGTGGTTTTGCTAGAGGCTTTCTTGCTAAAGGTATTGGTTTTGAATCCAAAGGGAGGAAGAAAAGAACTCTTGTTAACGATGATCATCCCAATGACTCATGTTACTTTACATATACACATGAGGATATTGAGAAATAGGAGATGATCTCTACTGAAGTGGTTCATGACTTTCTTAAATATTACAAGGAAGAAAAACTGCAGCTTGTTGATACCTTGAAAAGTCTTGATGTGTTAAGAACTGAGTTGGAAAAGGTTACATCTGACCTTGGTCTCATGAAAGCACAAATTAAGGATCTTTTCAATGAAGATATATTTTCTAAAGATGCAGTAGATGATGTCGATCACAAGTTCAACGATCTCAAGACTCATGAGGATCCAGAACCGTATATATGACGTCAGTTCGTGTTCGACATTGGCATAAAAGTCTATTTTTTGATTTAGTTTTTGTCCTAGTAAATCTTCTATTTTTCTATTTTTGTTAGAAGAATAACTAGAGTTTGGAATAGCCATTATTGTGATTACACATAGCTATGTCCAACATTTTTATCTTCATGTTTTTAGATTTATTGGTTTAAATTCTAAACTTGTTTGGAAGATGATTTTTGCAGTATTAATCTTTATGGTTTTATATATTGCAATTGTTTATGGGATATGTGTGTTTGCATCTGTAAACTATGATTGTCCCATATCTTGTCAAAAGTAAAGTCTTTCGTAAGTCGATATTCTTATATTGATAAAGGAATGAATGGACTTTTGACAAATACAAAAGTTAAGCCTATATTGTCAATTATTGATGGAAGATAGGTTAAAATCTTTTGTTTTTCAAGGATTATGTCTATTGTATGTCATGGTGCAAATTGTGATGGAAAATAGAATGAATCCTTGTGTATTCATGATAATTGATCTTCCTTGATCCATATTTTTTGTGTATTAATGTGAGGCTCCGTAATGTGTCTTATGTTGAGCACTAAAACAATCAAAGTTGATTATTTTCATGGTTAGCTTTGTTGTTGTTCCATAAGGTACTTTTTGTCGAGCATATTGGACTAAATTAATCATGTTGTTTGGTTATTTAGTTATGACTCCATAAGTTTTCTTATGTTTGAGCACTTTTGATTTGGTTGATTATTTTCATGATTAACTTAGTCAGTGCTCCATAGATTCTATTATGTGAGTATGGCCAATTAAATTGATTACCTTTTGTGATTAGTTTGATTGTGTATTTCGATTAAATTAATCATGGGTTTTCTTGTGGTTAACTTAATTGAGTATTTTGGATTCAAATTCATACTTGTATGTGATTTGTTATGTCCAAAGAAATCCTTCTTTTCCTTTGAAATTAAGGTCGCTCTTGTTGCTCTTTCGGGAATGACATATTATGGGTGAGAGTTCTATTTGAACTTGCGCTTAATTGTCATATCTTTGTGGGGAGTGCGGTTGTGGAATATTATAAGGGTTATCTTGTATCTTTAAACTCCTTTATGAATGCATTTAGCTTCGGATTTATGATTGCATCTAAATAAGATGATGTGTGTTTCTTTCTTTTGATCATGAAATGTCTCTTTCGGAAATTTCATTAGGATCCCGTTCTTGTACCTTTGCCAATTTTATTGACAAAAAGGGGGAGAATTAATATGTAGTTCACACTGCAAATACATATGGTTTTCGGATCATTATGTAAGGGGGAGTGGTTTCCATGTGAGATGGAGTATTGACTAAGGGGGAGTGATACATATCACCATAGTATTGTTGTTGAAGTTGTGATACAATTGAACTTTGACGCTGTGTAATGATACTATGACACTGTATAACAATGATTGAGAACTCTTGTTTTTGTTGTTATAGCTACGGATTTTCAACAACGATGATACTAAACTTACAACCTTTGGGATCATTAGAGTACTTGGAAGTGACGAATACTTCGAGTAATGTTGAAGATTAGACATGTGGAATAGGATCTACAAAAGTTAATTTATTTATTTTTTGTATTCCATATGTAGTAATAGTTTTGCCACTAAAATTGACAAAGGGGGAGCTTATTAGAGCATTGCTCGGTCGACCTCGCATGCGTTGCTATCTCAAGCATGTTTGTCAATGTTAGTGATCAAAACTATAAGTCTTGATTTCTAGCCTATGTAGCTAAAGGTCTCGGACTAGGATAGAAAGTGTAGTTGAGCTCAAGAACTCCATGGCAATCATCATACAAGACAAAAGTCATTTAGACGTATAGACTTTCATTATACACATTTGCTATTTCGAGCCGAGTTTAACTCGCCTATCTATTTCTCGAAATATGTGTTGGTAAGCTTTCTCTTTAACCGAATTCATATTTACCTAGTGACGAAAGTCATGTTATGTTTCAATCACTTTGGAAATTTCTCTGACGAAAAATGGTCTGTGAATTACGACTATATAACGTTCTCTGAGAATGTTTCAATGATTGAAATGAGAGTTTAGATTACATAACCATTGGTAGGATATAAGCATTGTTGTGGAAACATATATATATATATATAAGTCCTTATTCCTTGAACCAAAGTTTACGAACTTTGTTGATCAAGAGAAATGGAAGTGGCGCAAGCCAAGTCCGTGAACTGGTGGAAGTTCTCAACCCGAGAATTTCTGCTGGAGTTTGTGTACTCCTTCCATGAGCTTAAATCCGCGAACCCAGTCCGTGAACTTGAGTAGGTTATATCTAAAACCGGTTGTTCTTGAACTAATGTTTATATAAACTTGTTTATGGGTGAAAACTACTCCTGTAGAATTTGGTAATTTGGGGTGTGGATGAGGAATGAATCTAAACCTTAAACAAATGCACTGCGCGGTGAGTTCTTGTAGATTCGAGAGATCAATCTGTGCAAGTCCGGCCTAAACCAAGAAATGGCCGTTCCGG
The DNA here is from genome assembly GCA_023531295.1 of Papaver armeniacum. NCBI lineage: Eukaryota > Viridiplantae > Streptophyta > Magnoliopsida > Ranunculales > Papaveraceae > Papaver > Papaver armeniacum. The sequence continues at coordinate 78,472 of JAJJWW010015235.1, forward strand.
ACTTGTTTCGGTCACAAAGTGAAGGAGATGGGGTTGATCTTAGGGAGGGAAGCGAAGAAGGTGTTGAGATTGTGAAGGTGTTGGCTTGCTTATGACTTGTAAGTAAAGGTGAGCAGGCTTGTGATTGATGCAAGCAAGCTCACGGGTGTTTGAATACGTTTTTGTATTAACACTTGGTTTTTCGTCAAATGCGGACTTGTGTTGTTGTTTGAAATAGGGCGGAGAACCTATTTATACAAGTCATTGAGCCTTATTCACGTCTCTCGTGGGAAGTGAAGGAAGTGGAGTGATGGAGTAGTGGAGTTGTGTGTCGGTGCCACACGACCAGTCTTGCCCACTTCTCCTGTTCATCTCTAACCGTCCATGACTTCCTGACACGTTCTTGTGATGGCGCGTTGCACGCTGCACGCTGTAAACCGCCAGACCAATACCCGAGTATGTATCCCCCAGTTTGTGACATGATTGATGTCTGGAATGTGTGGATCGTGGATCCACGAAAGATAGCATGTAATGCTGAATTGAATAACTGTGTTATTCAGGAAGTCGATACTTGTGAAGTATCGTGTGTATTTTATGCAGTACCTGCATTATGGTGTGGTAAAGTGATGGGTAATGACGCCTCACGACCAAATAACTCGACCGGGGTTGTATAACCAAGGCTGGTGAAGTTGGACGGATGAGATGATCTTTGAGACACTCATCTGCGACCGTTAATGAATATTAGGGTTTTTGAAGAGGTGCGCAAGCATCACTCTTGACTTGGTCGAAACCGAGCATGGAAAGGTATTTGGAGAGAACCGACCGAGCGTGCATGTAGATAGCATGCCGGTGTACATGTCCATGTCTCTTTGTCCCATGAAGGTGCGATCTAGGCCACTCAATTTGACCGGCAAAGAGGAGTGGTTGAGATCAATTTTGCAATAGGAAATTGATGCCGCAAAAGGCCGCGCATCATGCTTTTTTCCGGCGTGAGTTCCAAGACGACCTAATTTGGTCGGTCTTGGCCGATGGGTTTGACGTGAAGATGGCGGGTGGTGTTCATGCCTATACTCCGAATATCCCATGAAAACGTGATCTAAGCCACTCAAATCATCCGGTGAAGTTGAGCGGTCGAGATCAGTTTGTGGTTTGGGAGGCGTGGCCATGCTAGTTTGGACGCACGTTTAGGATTAAACAGGCATGATATGCCTTGGCCGAACATATGAGGAGGTAGATGGGCCCACGGTGGTCATGCTGGTATGACCGGCCCTTGCTTAATCTAATCTGTGACCCTCCATTCGTGCAGGAGAAGATGGACGCGCGTGATGGCTTGAAACCCTAATTTTGGCTTTCAAAGCCGTGCGCCATCTCTTGTTTGGGTGACGATTTTGTCACGGCCAAACATTGTTGGTCTTGACCGATTGGTCAAGTGTGTAGGCGGGCCCACGGTGATCGTGTTGACATGCTCTGCGCCCTTTGAGTCTACATCTACACCCTCCATCTATACCTGCGAAGATGGATGGTTGAGACTGTTTTGCGACACATGTAATATGCCGCAAACCCTAATTTAGGGTTTTCCGTCCATAATGCTTGGTATGAACGGTTTCTTGGCAAGCTAGGCCAATGACCGACCATGCGGGGTCGGCCGTGGGTATTCCATACCTGCTTGGGGGTGATGGAATTGATCTGGGGTCATCCAATCATGCTTATGGAGTTGGATGACTGCGATCAGCTCAATCGGGCTAGTATAACACACCGAGAGGGGCTCAATCGGGCTAGTATAACACACCGAGAGTCAGCCTGTACGGGTATTTCGTACATGGTTTCATTATAGTGCTTGGAGGTTCGTGTTACTCTTACAGAGTAACACTCGATCGTCATGCCACACCGATAATGAGTCTTGGAAATACAAAGGCTGATATGAAATTCACGGGGAAGGGATTGTTGCCACATGCTCCAACCTGGAGGAATTTCATGTATTCACAGAATGGGATTGTTGCTACATGCTCCATTCCTGGTGAATTAAGTGAGGGAGTATCCAACACTTATAAATGGCTTTATCTTTTACAAGATGTCGGCGCATGATTTTTTCTGGTTTTTACAAATTTAACCTTAAACGAAATCCACCATCAACATTAAGTCCCCTGCCTAGCACATAATGGTTACACTATTGTGTGGTAGGCATGAGATGGTGACATACATATGTGAGAAAGACAGGATAAAAGGAGTTTACCCGGAAGAGTGTTGGCCGACCGCTAGTTTCCCACGCCGTCACGCTTGTATGGAATCCCTGGTGGGGCCGGTTTCTTTCTTTGGGTATTTGAATCAAAAGAGGAAACCAAATAAGGGAGGAATCCTTCTTCTATTGGGATTCTTCTAATTTTTTGTCTATAAAAGAGACAAAAAATCCTTTTCTTTTTTCCTCACGAGTTCTCCTCTTCCCCCTTTTTTTTTTTTTGTTTGAGCAGCTCCCGTCGTGACTTTGCTGCCGCCCCGACCGACGCCGCCGTTGCCGGATTTGCTGCCGTGCGCCACCGCCCGTTCACGGTAAGTTTCGCTCCTTCTTTTTTTTTTAAAGGTAAACCCTAGTTTTTGTTAGGTAAACACCTTATGTAAGACGTGTATATGCTTAGCTTTTTCCACCATTTGGCTTGAATCCCGTAGACACGATTCCCATGAATAAAGAAAATCGTGTTATGATGCATGCGGATGAATGAGTGCGGGCCCGCCGTGTACGCCGGAACGTGGGTCTTACTCACATATGCTTGACTGAAATTTGCACCGAACTTGAAACTTGTACCGGACTTGAAACCAATACCGAATCGAAATTTGTACCAGGACTAGAAACCAATACTGGATCGAAACTTGTACCAGACTTGATACCAATACCAGACTGAAATCAATACCAGACTAAAATTTGTACCGGACTTGAATGGTGTTTGGACCGGCCATCGTGTGCTCCGATGTGAGTTGTGTCTTGCCGTGTGTGACTACATCTCTCCTGTGCTTTCATACAAGTTCTAACTCCTGTCTTTTATTTCATTGTGGAAGAAAAGAATCCCTGTTGAGATGTCTTCTGAAGATAATGTTGGTGCCAAGTCAGGAAGTGTTGACAGCTTCAAAGATATGCCGAACATTGATGATGAGTTGTTCACCTCGCCTTTTCCAAGCATTAGGAGACATCCTTCTCATAAGATAGTCTTGCTTTCCGATTCAGAAAATATGGAAACTGATTCATTCTCTTCTTCGGCACTTGTGGTGAGATTTTGTCTCCAGAGAAACGAATATCCGCCTTCTCCTATTGACTTCAAGGTTTGCCATACTCCACTGGGTTCTTATGAAGGATGGATGAGACGTATGTTGAGTAATAAGGGCATTAAGGATAATTTGGCCGAAGCGCAAATTCTCAATGCGGTCATGGCATCTGCTACTCTTGAAATTAAGAAAGACATGGCGGGTTTGATTACCTTCATTTCTCGGTGGCGCATTTATACTCATACAGCCATATCTAGATGGGGAGAAATGACTATTACTCTGGAGAGTGTAGCTGCATTAATGAACCTGCCTGTTGCTGGAAGTCTTTCTTACGAGCTCTCTGATACGGAGAAAAGTAACTATGGTGCTATACTTCAAAAAGTGGAAGAATTCGACAGTCTGGACAAGGAAGAGAAAAAAGATGCGAGATGCTTTTACACCTGGTGGGTGTCGGAGTGGTCTCTGCGGACCCAGAGCCGGACCAAGAGTTGGAAAACGAGCTCGGTGTGATTGCGTTCTGTCTTTATGGCTATCCAGGGATATATTCGATAATGGTTACGGAAAGAAGACCATTAGAAGTGACCTTGTTAAGATTGCTATAAAGGTTGGCGAAGGGTGAAGTTCTTCCTCACGGGCTCATTGTTCCTTGGATCTTTGTATTCTCATTTGGATGCTTTAGCAATGGACATGCATGCTTCTAACGGGTACAAGAAGGTGGAGTCGCACATTCACTTCGCTTTTCTTGAGCGCTCTTATGGGAACACTTCAAAAGTTACGCTCCTGCTCCGGAAATTCGCTCAATAACTTATATGGTGGCTCGAGAATACTCCGTTGGAATAAAAGGCGTCCCAGAGGTGGTGCGAAACTTGTGGAAGTATTTGACAATGTGTCTTCTGTAGATTTCCGTCCATGGGGGCCAGTACACTCTTCCATTGTTCAGCCAAAGACCTTTGATATCGCTTCTGACGGTCCTGATGCTGTGTTGTGTACCGATGTCGAAACTATGAAATCTGGAGAACTTATTTACCTGCGCAGCTGCATTCCAGATATGTTCCGTCTCTATTTAACGGAGAATTTTACGTGACTCCGTACAATATTGACAGGCTGCTCGCCAAATGGGATTTGATCGGGGTGTCCCATTTATTCGTTCACCAAGGGTTCCGAAAGAATCTCTCCCGAATATTCTTAACGCGGCATGTTTGTAGAACGGGTGAGCCTTCCCTTCTGGCCTATTGGGAGAAACCCGGTGGTAACCGATAAGTATAAGGAATTTTGGAAGAAACAACTGTTGGTTTTCCAGAAATTTTCTGGAGAGTGTTTGACAGATTCCCGTAGTGAGCCATCTTCGACGTCTTGACGAAGCATTTCCGGTTGAAGCCACTTCCGGCCAAACGGACCGAAGGCGAGGGTTGCGGTCCCCAAGTAGGAGAAAGACCTAAGAGGCAAGCATGCGGTCCGGTAATCCTCAATTCCTCCAATATGCAGGTATTTAAATCTCCTCCCATCGGTTCTTTCATTTCTCCAGTGTAAATTCTTCTAAAAAAACGATCCTTGCATGAAATCAGGGAATTTCGAAAGAGAATGTCTTCACCAGGTTGGCGCGCATTCAAAATGAGAAGGTTGGCAGCACTGATCTTCATGCTGAGAAGTCTGGAGAAACTGATCTTCATGTTGAGAAGTCTGGCGACACTGATCTTCAGGAGTCTGGTAATACTGATCTTTACACTGAGAAGTCTGGGGAAACCACTTCTTTTCCAGACCATGACAGGGATGATGCAAGCTCGGTTGGACGAGGCGCTTCCCTTAGTGATCTTGTTGACGGGGTCGTGATGGAAATTAGCACCCGAGAGCGAAATAGATGCCGGAAGGAATGTAAGAGAGGCAAGTGCACTGCTAGAGTTGAGGCGGCTCCTCTTGAGATCCATCCGAACGGGTTCCAGTCAATATGGCTATTGTGGTGACTCCTTCTGAAAGGCCTCCTGCAACTAACAAGGCTCCGCGGTTAGTGAATTACCAGGTGATGCACGGGGCTTTGTTCGATCTTCCTTTCACTATCCCTTATCCAGGCCATGTGTTGGTTGGTGGATTCAGCGTGCCGGTTCAGTTCAAAGAGTTGTACACAGTGATATGGGAGAAGCACGGTCACATTGCTACCACCACGAAACTCAAAAGTCGTCTTGCGTTGGCCAACCGCGTCCAAGAAGCTTTAGTTTCTATCCAGGGGATGAGCGTCACGACTGGTCGAACAGTTTCTGAGGAGATGATTGAAGATTGGAGGTGCCATCGGGACGTGTTTGCGCGATCGGCTTCAATGCTCCTTGGTTCTTCGAAGGTTTCTCCAAGATTCGGGAGCTCCAGAAATTACAGGATGAAGTCCCTTCCGCGGATTTGTGTTGCTCGCCGGGAAGAAGAGGTTGAGAAGTTGTCTAAGGGCTCGGAGTTGAAACAGTTGCGCTTCAAAGGATGAAAGTCTCTCTCACCCAGAAGGACGAGTTGTTGCTGAAGGACTTTCCGTGAAGTATTCATGCTATATACTTGCCTTTTTTTTAGATGCTTTTTCTTTTTGAGTGATAGTGAGGATTTTCTTTGACCTCTGGTTTTGAAATAATAGGTAATTGAATTGGTTTATTTTGAGATAGTTTCGTGGACAACCTTTTTGAAAGGGATTATGTTAAATGAAATTTGCATCTTGGTTATGAACAATTGCACGTGAAATTGCAAATGTTATGTAAAAGGGAGGTACGAATGAAAACAAACATGGTGTTTGATCACTGAGCCTCTTTCTCCACGTGCGGGGTGTTAAGTCCCAGTGAATTCTAAACTATCTTCCTGAAAAATTGTCGAGTAAAACTTACTTGCTTTCGAAGCCTCACTTGTATCGAACCGGAGTAGCCTTTCTAAGAAAATCCTCCGCACCAATCTCTCGAGTTATCGCTCTGGACCAAGCTTCTCCTGAATAATGCGCTTCAAAGCGTTGCATTCACTGGTGGGGTGATGGAGGAACCGGTGGAAATGACAGTACCTCGGGTCCTTTACTTCTTGATCAGTAGGCGGACGCCATACCAGGGGTAGCTCCACCTCTCCATTTCGTACCCACGCATCCAGTAGCTCCAGAATCTTCTTCATTGGGAAGGGGAAATATAAGTGCCTTGAGTCTGGCTTTTCCTGCGTTAGTGGGCATTGTGATGTCTCTCCGTGGCTTTGATGTGGAATGGGAGATGAAGTTGGAAGATTTGCGAGTGCCATCATATCTGCGGATCGCTTGCCTAGGTAAAGGGATGTGGAAGGTGTCGTGATGTCACTGCTGAGTGATCGGATTGAACGTTCCCATCCTCTCGTATTCGGGTATTTCCGATTGATTTCTCCTTCCTCAAGCATTTCTTGATAGGTTGAAAAGTCGACGCGGATTGGACAGTCTTAGGGCTTGACAAGAGTTTTGAGATATAAATCCTCTAGCGGGGCTCCATAGGCTACGGGCTCCCTTTCTTTATCCGAGACATTGTAGTACTCCGGACAAGTCTTTTTCCCCGTCTGGACCGTGTTGTCCATCTTTCTTGATTCGTTTTCGATTGCGTGCTCTTTTTGCTTCTCCACTTGTAAAGGTGTGACTCCGGCTAAGGATTCAACGTTTCTTACCTTTGTCCGAGTTGATGCCTATTGACCCTTCTTGTAGTTGTCTGCTATATCATTCAAAAGGCGAAATGTCTCGCTCGCCTTCCGGTGATACCGGCTTGATTTGCCAAGACATCCTCCAACATTCCAGCTATGCTTCCCATGATATCTCGAACCACTGCGGATTAGGGTGAGAATACATCGTGAGACGAAAACCGAAGAATTGAGAATTCGATTCTTAACCGAGAGATCAATCTCCCTTTGTGGTCGCCAATTGTTTATGGGTGAAAACTACTCCCGTAGAATTTGGTAATTTGGGGTGTGGATGAGGAATGAATCTAAACCTTAAACAAATGCACTGCGCGGTGAGTGCTTGTAGATTCGAGAGATCAATCTGTGCAAGTCCGGCCTAAACCAAGAAATGGCCGTTCCAGACTTGTTTCGGTCACAAAGTGAAGGAGATGGGGTTGATCTTAGGGAGGGAAGAGAAGAAGGTGTTGAGATTGTGAAGGTGTTGGCTTGCTTATGACTTGTAACAGAAAGGTGAGCAGGCTTGTGATTGATACAAGCAAGCTCTGGGTGTTTGAATACGTTTTTGTATTAACACTTGGTTTTACTGTCTCGTCTGGACTTGTGTTGTTGTTTGAAATAGGGCGGAGAACCTATTTATACAAGTCATTGAGCCTTATTCACGTCTCTCGTGGGAATTGGAGGAAGTGGAGTGATGGAGTAGTGGAGTTGTGTGTCGGTGCCACACGACCAGTCTTGCCCACTTCTCCTGTTCATCTCTAACCGTCCATGACTTCCCCGACACGTTCTTGTGATGGCGCGTTGCACGCCGCACGCCGTAAACCGCCGAGACCAATACCCAGTATGTATCCCCCGGTTTGTGACATGATTGATAACGGAATGTGTGGATCGTGGATCCACGAAAGATAGCATGTAATCTTTGAATTGAATAACTTGTGTTATTGAAAGTCGATACTTGTGAAGTATCGTGTGTATTTTATATGAGGTGCGCATTATGGTGTGGTAAAGTGATGGGTAATGACGCCTCACCGACCAAATAACTCCCGACCGGGGTTGTATAACCAAGTTGGTGAAGTTGGACGGATGAGATGATCTTTGAGACACTCATCTGCGGACCGTTAATGAATATTAGGGTTTTTGAAGAGGTGCGCAAGCATCACTCTTGACTTGGTCGAAACCGAGCATGGAAAGGGATTTGGAGAGAACCGACCGAGCGTGCATGTAGATAGCATGCCGGTGTACACGTCCATGTCTCACTTGTCCCATGAAGGTGCGATCTAGGCCACTCAATTTGACCGGCAAAGAGGAGTGGTTGAGATCAATTTTGCAATAGGAAATTGATGCCGCAAAGGCCGCGCATCATGCTTTTTCCCGCGCGTTCCAAGACGACCTAATTTGGTCGGTCTTGGCCGATGGGTTTGACGTGAAGATGGCAGGCTGGTGTTCATGCCTATACCTGAATATCCCGTGAAAACGTGATCTAAGCCACTCAAATCATCCGGTGAAGTTGAGCGGTCGAGATCAGTTTGTGGTTTGGGAGGCGTGGCCATGCTAGTTTGGACGCACGTTTGGGATTGACCACGCATGATATGCCTTGGCCGAACATATGAGGAGGTAGATGGGCCCACGGTGGTCATGCTGGTATGACCGGCCCTTGCTTAATCTAATCTGTGACCCTCCATTCGTGTCGGAGAAGATGGACGCGCGTGATGGCTTGAAACCCTAATTTTGGCTTTCAAAGCCGTGCGCCATCTCTTGTTTGGGTGACGATTTTGTCACGGCCAAACATTGTTGGTCTTGACCGATTGATCAAGTGTGTAGGCGGGCCCACGGTGATCGTGTTGACATGCTCTGCGCCCTTTGAGTCTACATCTACACCCTCCATCTATACCTGCGAAGATGGATGGTTGAGACTGTTTTGCGACACATGTAATATGCCGCAAACCCTAATTTAGGGTTTTCCGTCCATAATGCTTGGTATGAACGGTTTCTTGGCAAGCTAGGCCAATGACCGACCATGCGGGGTCGGCCGTGGGTATTCCATACCTGCTTGGGGGTGATGGAATTGATCCGGGGTCATCCAATCATGCTTATGGAGTTGGATGATCTGCGATCGTGATCATATCCGGACAGATACGGTCAGTCCGGATGCTCAATCGGGCTAGTATAACACACCGAGAGGGGCTCAATCGGGCTAGTATAACACACCGAGAGTCAGCCTGTACGGGTATTTCGTACATGGTTTCATTATAGTGCTTGGAGGTTCGTGTTACTCTTACAGAGTAACACGCGGTCGTCATGCCACACCGATAATAAGTACCTTTGGAAATACAAGGCTGATATGAAATTCACAGGAAGGGATTGTTGCCACATGCTCCAACCTGGAGGAATTTCATGTATTCACAGAATGGGATTGTTGCTACATGCTCCATTCCTGGTGAATTAAGTGAGGAGTATCCAACACTTATAAATGGCATTATCTTTTACAAGATGTCAGCGCATGATTTTTTCTGGTTTTTACAAATTTAACCTTAAACGAAAATCCACCATCAACAAAACTAAGGAATGCTTTTGCAAACCTTGGCTATAAAGTTCATGAACCGATTCGAGTGAATCAAACCATTTTTGCTTCGATTGTGTCTTGTGTAGTTACATTAGATCTAAGCAATTGAACAACTCTCTAACTAGTTCATTTGAGTCATTTGAACTAGTTATGGTGAAGAAGAATATGGTTGATATGAGAGTGATCATATGGCTAACCATTTGGTTGACTATTGTTGAACCAACAAATGTTAATGTTTGGGTACGGTTCATAAACCCAAAATTGAACATTTCATTTGTGTGTAACAAGCTAAGTTTTCGATCCAACGGTTGAGAAATATTAGCTTGAATCTAATCAGGTTTTTATCTAACGGTGAATATTGAATGCTTTGTTACCAAGCTAACATTGATTGCAAACCCTGATTTGAAAGACTATATAAGGGAGAACTCTAGCAACTGGGAAACCTAATCCCCACACTTTACGTGTGATACTAGTTTTTTAAGCTAGAGTCGATTCTCCTTTAACCTTTGGTTTTCTTCTTCTAAAACCAGGTTAACGACTTAAAGACTTCATTGGGATTGTGAAGCGGACCGATACTACTTTTCTTGTAGTTGTGTGATCTGATCTTGCTGTTTCTATCGTACGAGTACAATTGTAATAATTGGATTGAGATTTATATCTCCGATAGGCCAGATAGAAAAGAAATCACAAACACTTCATCTCATCGTTTGTGATTCCGCAATATATTTTTTATTTTGCGTCGATTAAGATTATTGTGAGGTGATCAATAATACTAGGCTGTTCTTCGGGAATATAAGTCCGGGTTATTAATTGGTTCCTGTTCACCTTGATTTATCAAAAGACGGAACAAAACTCATAGGTTTATTCGTGGGAGACGAATTTATCTATTCTGTAGACTTTTCTGTGTGATACAGATTTGTTTATTAAAGTCTACGACTTTGGGTCGTAGCAACTCTTAGTTGTGGGTGAGATCATCTAATGGAATCAAGTACGTAGCATCCTGCTGGGATCAGAGGCGTAGGAGCATAACTGTACCTTGGATCAGTGTGAGATTGATTGGGGTTCAACTACAGTCCAGACCGAAGTTAATTTGGAGTAGGCTAGAGTCTGTAGCGGCTTAATATAGTGTGTGTTCAATATGGACTAGGTCCCGGGGTTTTTCTTCATTTGCGGTTTCCTCGTTAACAAAATTTTGGTGTCTGTGTTATTTCTATTTCGCATTAAATTTGTTTATATAATTGAAAAATCACAGGTTGTGCGTTGTTCAATCAATTAGAATATTCGACCTTTTGGGTTGTTGATTTAAATTGATTGACACTTGGATATTGGTCTTTGGTACCATCCAAGTTATCTCTCTTTGATAAAGACTCGCATATTTCTATTTGCTCGAGTAAAGATCAAATCGAGAGATTGAGATATAAACTCTTTGATATACTTTTTATCTAGATTGAGTCTGACTGTCTACTTGATTCTCTAGAAAGTATATTGGAGTTTGTCCATACAGATTGCTAAGCCAAATATTGGGTATGGTTGTTAGGCCCCGGCTTTTTCAATTTGGAAGTGTGGCAAATCGGTTTTCAAGATTATAAGTATGAAAGAGGACTTACAAAGTAAGGATGTCGACATACTTTGAACATGTGCAGTAACGCTAATCTTTAATTGTTCAAAGTTATTCCTTAATAGCTAAAGGAAGAAAATCCCGGATCGAATAAAATAATTTGAGAATCTTTTATTTAAGGTTTTTAATTTTATTTTTGGAAAATGAAAATTAGTAATGTGCATTTTCTAGTTGGAGATTTTCTAAGAGATTTTCGGTCATTATTTGGACAAAGCATTTCCAAGAATTATGGAAACCGAATTTGGAATATATTGCATATCTTGAGAATATTTTCGGTTTTGAAAATTCCTCGGTGTCCAAACTTCGTTGGTCTATATATATAAAAGTATGTGTGACGGACAAAGTGGTTGAACGAAATTTACGCCTCGATATAAGCACGCTAGATCGAAGTTTCGGGATCTTTACGATCACGTCTTGTGCCATAACTCCCCCGATGCGCCATGATGATGCTACGGTCCGGGCCTTAATACTAGGCAAATGCACGTCCATTTGCCCCTTGCAAGCAAGCTCGTGGAGCATGCTGCAGATAACTTAGCTTTCACACCGTTCCAAACTTACCCTTGTCCGCTAAAGGGTATAAAGCCATTAGGCCAAGGCCAGTGCATTCTTGCATGCATTATCCTCGTCTTTTCAAAGGCTCTTTGAACATCTCATGATCTCGCGTAGGGAATTCATCAGCTAGTGGTATGTGTATTTCTTATCTAGTTTCAAATCGATTGAGCAACCTGTCATACCATCGAGTCTTATCCATGCATAAGGCATAAGCCCTGGACTTAGGAATAGGCCGTCCCAATCCTATTGCAATTTCCCTACTGCACTTACCAACTCTGTGTAGCTTGATATGAAGTATGATCATCCACTTGCTGGCATGCAACTACGCCTTACCGAGCTTGGACGCAATTATCTCTTGCATCGAGCTACCGAGCTTAGATGATATGAGGGGCCAACGTGCTGGACCGGCAATGCTGGAACTCATTGCGACTGCCTACGTACCCTTTCCTACTCCAAAGGGATCAAGCACAGACCGTAGTTCATCCACGAAGGGACAGAAACTTAAACCAACTCGTTTGCGAGGCCGTGGCCAAGCAATAATAGTAATGGCCTAGTCCGTATAGGCCGTTCCGTCAAAATGCATAAGGAATATGTATCATCGAGTCTGTGGCATGGCATAGTAATGCCCATGCTTAACATGCTCGATTGGCAAGTCTACGTAACTTTAAATGAGGCCTAAGCATCATTTATATTGTTTCGGCTAAGCTATGAAGCTTACTTGGTGCATGGTCCGCATATGCACCTTCAACCAAGTACCCCTCCATATATATGTTAACTTGAAATTTTTACAACTTTGATTAGCGGAAGAAAAATCATTCACCAAGTCCTACTTTTACTATTCAGGTTAGTTGCCATATATTTCTGAATAACCGGCCAAGATGGTCGTACATTCAGTTCTGACTCACAAGCCAGTTCCAATGTCCGGCCATGATGGTTGAACATTTTCACAGCCATGTCTAGTGAAGGGCCGTGATTCCTGTATTTCCGGCTTTGGCCCATAGGCCAACCCGATGTCCAGCCGTGATGGCTGTCCGCTGCCAACCCGATGTCCAGCCATGATGGTTGTCCTCTGCCAACCCGATGTCAAGCCATGATGGCTGAACATTGTCAACGCTTTAGCCAAGGGCCAATGTTTCTTTTCCTACGCAATGGAAGCTTTGGATGAAGCTTCATCTCGGGCCATGGCGCATCTTTTAGCATGTGTCATGCTAAAAAAAACGGGGTGTTACAATATTCACCCCTTTAAAAAAAATCGTCCCCGAAATTCAAAACAAAACTATTGTGGACTAACTCTTCGGTTCGGATTTCCTGAGCAAAAGTCCCATACCAGATGCTCAGAAATCACGAGTTTCTTCAAGTTTGTCATGGAACATCAATTAGGATCTTCTGAGACAACGTACCATACCGCATACTCAGGAATCCAAAAAGAGTCCACAACGTTACCAAGAATCTCAGTTGTCCAGTTGCCAAAAGGATATCTCAACAAGGTATCCTAAATGTGCATCCCATACTACACACTCAGGGGTCCCTAAAGTTCACAAAGTTGGTGCCAACAATCTGTAGTACTGTGTGGAACAGGATCCAGTTTCCCACCGTCCATGACGGTCATCAAGGTTGCCACTCGTAAGTGGGATGCTATCCGGGCCTGACAACGCACACCATTGGACAGTTGCCAACGTGTGGGGATGATCAGTCCAATTGTCTATGTTAGAGCATAGCTCGGTTGAACCCACCAAGCGTTGGTATGTCAAGTTTGGTTGTCATATTTTAGTGAATCAAAACTCAATTAAAGAGTCGCTTGATTATATACTAGAGACAACTTCGTATAGGTTAGGCTAGAAAGATTAGGATAATGAGACATAAAAGTATTACTCGAAGACTTGAAGAATGTGTAGAAGTAACAAGCTACATCGACGATATCATCCTTTCTCTTGAGGTTAGTAATATTTTGACTTGAACTGTTTCATTCCCAACGTATGTTTCAAGTCGTTCTATATTGAAAACATAACCGCAAAGCTGTGAATGATTAAAATCTAGTAGACATAGTGTTAAGGAATTAAAATACGAAGTATAACGCATATCTTTTGAACTTCGTATATAAGACATCGACATAATCGTTTGAATGCTATTATGATTATGTATGGTTATAAGGTGAAGATTTCATCCTAGGAAACAATGTTTTACATTTTTTTTAAGGAAGTAAATTCATGAACTTGTTTTGTGAATTGAAAGAGAAATCGCCAGGCATTATTGGTATTGTTATTCATTGTGTGATTAGTATAACCGCTCATGACTTGTTTATGTTCAAGGTAAAACTATTCACAATGGCCCTACTTTTGTATTGGTATGACTTTTATTAGTGAAACCGATCTTAAGTAATCACCTGAGATGGTATGATCGATTTTGTGTTATTGGTATGACCGACTCTGGGTAAAGGGTAACCGATCCTAGTAAGAGGTGCAACCTATCACAAAGGGGAATCGATCCTTGTATGAGGTGCATCAAGTTTTTAGAAGAAAGGGGAACTGATCCTATGGACATGTGCAACACGTTTTTAGGAAAAGGGGAACCGATCCTATGGACATGTCGTATATAAGACATCGACATAATCGTTTGAATGTTATTGTGATTATGTGTATGGGTAAAGGTGAAGATTTCATCCTAGGAAACAATGTTTACATTCGTTTAAAGGAAGTACATTCATGAACTTGTTTTATGAATCGAAAGGGAAATTGCTAGGCTTATTGGTATTGTTATTCATTGAATATCTTTGGATTACCAATATGTGTGAGTTAGTAGAACCGATCATAACTTGTTATGTATCTTGGTAAAACTAGTCACAATGCCTGACTTATGTATTGGTATGACGTTTATTAGTGTAACCGATCCTAAGTAATCACCTTAGATGGTATGATCGATATTTGTAATTGGTGTAACCGATCCTGGTAATTGGTATGACCGATCACAAAAGAGTTGTAATCGATCCTTGTAATTGGTGTAACCGGTCCTGGTAATAGGTGTAATCGATCCTAGTGACTAGTGTAACCGATCACAAGTAATACCATGAGAATATGGTAACCGGTCCTGGTAATTGACGTAACCGATCCAAGTAACTGATGTAACCGGTCCCAGTAACCATATTAAGTTAGAACCGATCCTTGTGTTTGGTAGAACCGTAAACCCATGATTAGTGTATTGATATTTGATCAATCACATAGTTCTTGGAAATCATATGAACCAGTTCTAACTTGTTTGGAAGTATGGTATAATCGGTTCCAAGATTGTAAATATGAAAAGGATTTACAAAGAATAATATGTCGACATACTTTGAACATGTTCTGTAACTCTTATATTTTATTGCTCAAAGATATTCCTTAATAACTAAAGGAGATCCCGGACCGAAATAAGTTGAGAATCTTTTAATTAAGGTTGTTAATTTTATATGCTTTTAATTACCATCAATTAGAGTTCATATCTCTGGAAAATAAAAATTGGTAATGTGCATTTACTAATTGGAGATTTTCTAGTGAGATTTCGGTTAATATTGGAAAGAGCATTTCCAGGCATTATGAAAACCGATTTGGAAATATATTGCATATCTTAAGAATATTTCGGTTTTGGAAATTCCTCGGTCTATAAATACCCAAGTTTGCATTTCGAGCAAACTATCCTAAGAGCCAGCAAAACTACCTTGTTGTGTTGTTACCGGTGGAGTCGTCTATTCGCAGAGGAAAGTACCCTAATTAGGTGAAATATCTTACGACCGCTCGTTTAAAGACTTCTGTGGGATCAAGAAGCTCTACGAGTACCGTTGGTGGGAAACTAGATAATTGCAGTGTTATTAGTTTTCGATTTGATTTGATTGACTAACGGTTGTTGAACTTTGATTGCACCTAGTTTGTTTATTCTTGAGAATCTTCTCTTCTGATATAAGATTCACTCAAACTAGATCCAAGTTTCGACGGGATCTTTAGAACTTTTTGTAAATCTAAAGACGTCTTGTGATAATCCATTGTTAACAGACTCCGTTCTGTGTATGATTGATCACAAGAGATTCAAGTTGTGGTGTACAGGTGTTTATTGAAGATTTAAGAAGATTTGAAGACAAAGAAGATTTCTTTATTGGGTTCATAATCTTTGGTGTGTAAAGAACTTGATCGGCTGGGATCCAACTATAATCGGTTTATCTTTGGTAGATTTGATTGATTAGTTGTGTAGATCGACATCATTACATAGTATCTTGATAGATCCTATTTTTGATTGCAAAATCTAAACTCTGCTACTTTGGTAGTTGTTGATAGATAGATCTAAACCCGACAAAGGAGTTTATTGGATTAAACAGAAGAGCCTTTGTCTAACACATATTACTGAGATTGAATAGAGTTGTTACCGAACATATTTGTTGTTCCTTTACTGTTTGGAATACGAACCAAAGGAATTGTTCCAGTGCGTGCACTTATTGAATGTCGGAAGCGCAGGGATACTGAAAAAACTAGGTAAACTATAGGTTTAGTTGCTTGATCTCAATTATACGAAGTTGGTTTGATTTTGTATAGCGGCTTAATTCTGTGAGTATTCAATTCTGGACTAGATCCCGGGGTTTTTCTGCATTTGCGGTTTCCTCGTTAACCAAATCTTGTTGTGTCATTTACTTTTTTTTTCCGCAATTATAATTATTGTTATTATAATTTAAAGTAAATTACACAAACGTTAACTCCGTATTACTTGATAGTGATCCTATAGAGTTTGGTTAAGTCTGAACCTATTATCAAGTAATCACACTTTGATTGTTGTATTGTCTCGATCTCGTATCCATAGACGATCGCACAAAGTGTGAATACCGATTCCTTGTATTGTCTCGACTCAGTCCGACAATCACTTTCGGTAAGAGGACTTATAGGCGGAAAAGTTTAAGATTGTGGTATATTTTGGTACCCTCGTCTTTTCAGTCTACCCACCGTCCCATACGGTCTTCCGGATTTCTACTCGTAAGTGGGTAGCTACTTAGGCCAGGCAAACTCACAGTACTTAAACAAGCTCAACTCGATTCGCAAAGTAACTGACTGTTGATGGTGGATTTTCGTTTAAGGTTAAATTTGTAAAAAACCGAAAAAATCATGCGCTGACATCTTGTTAAAGATAAAGCCATTTATAAGTGTTGGATACTCCCTCACTTAATTCACCAAGAATGGAGCATGTAGCAACAATCCCATTCTATGAATACATGAAATTCCTCCAGGTTGGAGCATGTGGCAACAATCCCTTCTTGTGAATTTCATATCAGCCTTGTATTTCCAGTACTCATTATCAGTGTGGCATGACGGCGAGTGTTACTCTTACGAGAATAACACGAACCTCCAAGCACTATAATGAAACCATGTACGAAATACCCGTACAGCTGATTCTCGTGTGTGTTATACTAGCCCGAGCCCTCTCGGTGTGTTATACTAGCCCGATTGAGCCCCTCTCGGTGTGTTATACTAGCCCCGATTGAGCATCCGGACTGACCGTATCGGTCGGATATGATCTGATATGATCGATGATCATCCAACTCCATAAGCATGATTGGATGACCCCAGATCAATTCCATCACCCCCAAGCAGGTATGGAATACCCACGGCCGACCCCGCATGGTCGGACATTGGCCTTTGCTTGCCAAAAGACGTTCATACCAAGCATTATGGACGGAAAACCCTAAATAAGGGTTTGCGGCATATTACATGTGTCGCAAAACAGTCTCAACCATCCATCTTCGCAGGTATAGATGGAGGGTGTAGATGTAGACTTAAAGGGCCCAGAGCATGTCAACACGATCACCGTGGGACCGCCTACACACTTGACCAATCGGTCAAGACCAACAATGTTTGGCCGTAACAAAATCATCACCCAAACAAGGAGTGGCGCACGGCTTTTGAAAGCCAAAATTAGGGTTTCAAATCATCACGCGCGTCCATCTTCTCCGGCACGAATGGAGGGTCACAGATTAGATTAAGCAAGGGCCGGTCATACCAGCATGACCACCGTGGGCTCATCTACCTCCTCATGCGAACGGCCAAGGCATACCATGCCCGGCTAATCCAAAACGCCCGCCCAAACATGCGTGGTTACACTTCCCAAATTGCAACCGATCTCGATCACTCAACTTCACCGGATGATTTGAATGGCTTAGTTCACGTTTTCATGAGATAGTCAGGTATAGGCATGATCACCAGCCTACCATCTTCCCGTCAAACCCATCGACCAAGACCGACCAAGATGTGTCGTCTTGAAATGCGTGCCCGAACTAGGGATCTCGCGCCGGTTTCCAACTCCTTTGCGGCAAGGATTTCTGCCACAAACCGATCTCAACCACTCCTATTTGCCGGTCAAATTGAGTGGCCTAGATCGCACCTTCATGGGACGGTAAGACATGGACGTGGACACCAGCATGCCATCCACATACACGTCCGGTCGGTCCTCTCCAAAATTCTTCCATTACTTGGTTTCGACCAAGCTGAAGAGTCATGCTTGCGCTCCTCTTCAAAAAACCTAATATTCATTAACGGTCGCAGATGAGTGTTTCAAAGATCATCTCATCCGTCCAACTTCACCAGCTTGGTTATACAACCCTGGTCAGAAGTTATCTGGTTAGTGAGGCGTCATTACCCGTCACTTTACCACACCATAATGCGGTACCTGCATAAAATACACATGATACTTCACAAGTATCGAGTTTCTGAATAACACAGTTATTCAATTCAGCATTACATGCTATCTTTCGTGGATCCACGATCCACACATTCCAGACATCAATCATGTCACAAACTGGGGGATACATCTTGGGGTATTGGTGGCGGTTTACGGCGTGCGGCGTGCAACGCGCCATCATAAGAACGTGTCGGAAGTCATGGACGGTTAGAGATGAACAGGGAAAAGTGGGCAAGGCGGGTCGACGCACAACTCCACTACTCCATCACTCCACTTCCTCCACTTCCCACGAGAGACGTGAATGAGGCTCAATGACTTGTATAAATAGGTTCTCCGCCCTATTTCAAACAACAACACAAGTTCAGACGAGACAGAAAAACCAAGTGTTAATACAAATCGTATTCAAACACCCAGAGCCCGCTTGCATCAACCGCAAGCCTGCTCATCTTTCGTTACAAGTCATAAGCAAGCCAACACCTTCACAATCTCAACACCTTCTTCGCTTCCCTCCTTAAGATCAACCCCATCTCCTTCACTTTGTGACCGAAACAAGTCCGGAACGGCCATTTCTTGGTTTAGGCCGGACTTGCACAGATTGATCTCTCGAATCTACAAGCACTCACCGCGCAAAGTGCATTTGTTTAAGGTAATTCATTCCTCATCCACACCCCAAATTACCAAATTCTGCAGGAGTAGTTTTCACCCATAAACAATTGGCGACCACAGTGGGAGATTAATCTCTCGGTTGTAAAGTCAATTTCTTCAAAGATCGATTCAATTTCAACAATTTCAAAAAGGTAGATCTTAGAACCAATTCAATCAGCAATTCATTTTCAAGATGGTGGAACTAAGGTCCGGATCAGCAATCAATTCGGACGGAGCTAGCGTGGATAACACTCCCGGTGTTGACGTACCTGTCAGTGGAGCTACCGTAGCCAACACATCTCGAGGGGCCGTTACCTCTGTCACCAACACTAGCGGAGCCGGAGACATCCCAGTAGGTGTGACGCCTCCCATCACCAGAGCCAGAGCAGCCGCAAATCCTAGCATCTCTTCGAGCGTAACGCCTCCAGTGGTTACCAGAGCAACAACTCTCACTCCTCCATCAGGACGAGGAGCCGGAGGCACAAGAGGGGGACCACAATCAGTACCATTGCAGACTTGATAGAGAAGCAGGAAATTCTTGCTAAAACTCAAACAGATATGGCCGCAACTCAGAAAGAGGTACTCACTTTCCTTAAAACTTTGACTGAACGATTGCCGCAAGATTCACGGCAACCCTTGGAGTCGGCGAGAGATGCATTCAATACACCCGGATCAGGCGTTTCCACTCATACCCACATGAATGAAGAAACTCGTGTTGCTCCTGAGCGCCAAAGGGAGAGAGACCAGCCTTCCAACTTCATTACGCGTGAGGATCTAGAGCGACTTCTCCAAAATCGAGGAAAAGGGGACCGAACGGACGTACACCAACATCAGCCACCGTACCCTCAAGATGTGCAACGGACTCCTCTACCAAGAGGTTACACCTCTCCCCAGTTCTCCCTCTACGACGGTACTGGTAATGCTCGTGAACACATTTCTCGATTCTTGGAAGCCTTGGGGGAACATGAATACAATCATGTTTTACGCTAAAAGAATTCTCAAAATCACTCACGGGGAGGGCATACACCTGGTACAACAACATTGCGCCTAACAAAGATATCCAATTGGAGCGAGATGGTCAGTGCTTTCTACAGAAGTATTTCTTCGTGTCCGAACAAATCACGCTGGACACGGGAAGAATTCTCCACGGAACAACGAACATCCCAACGACTTCGTTAAAAGATTCAGAACCCAAGCGCTGGATTGTCATGATCCGAATGTCACTGAACGTCAATTGGTGGAATCATGCATCAATGGGATGATACCCATATACCGCGCTCTGTTGGAGAATCTGGGCTTTCAAACATTCTCTGAACTCCACGAAGCCGCAAAACGTTCAAGAACAACGCACAAAGACTACTAGAAAGAACCGAGTTGTTCGAAGTGAAGATTTGCGTGAAATTCGAGGAAGCAACGGGCGTCTCACGAACAAACAATACAACACTGGTCCTTCGTGAGTGTGGTAGCGGAGGAGAAAAGAGGAAAGCTTCGGAACAACAAACCAAGCGAGCATCCCAAAGACACAAGACTTCGTCTCGAAAAGGAATAGACAAAACTCCTGTACAAAACACTAAAGACACAGGTTTTCCTTTTCCCATGAATGAAGTGATAGAACTCTTGGAAGCGTGGATCCAAGACGACGCCGTAAAGCTGCCCCCTATCAGACGTCCTCCAACCGAGGAAGAAATGGCGGATCCCAGATATTGTTGCTACCACAGGTTCGTCCATCATCCAACCAAAGATTGCAATAGGTTGAAACAAATATTCAGGGAAAAAGTAGAGACAGGGGAACTTCAGCTTGGAAACGAGGGTGTTCATAGAGACCCTTTACCTATCAGGAACTGCATGATTTCGGGGATTACATTGCAAGACCGTACAATCTATGATGGAGCACATATGTGAAATCTTGTACTTCTACAAAGGACAGCGTCAAGACATATTTGCGGCCCTCAACCACGTTGTGTCAGGAAGGCGTTTGCATCCAGTAGCAGTCCGGGAACCCCAGTCTTTCCTGAAAGACATGAGCAATGGAAACTGGGGACTCCTAACCGTCACTCGTTTGAGAAACGTTGAATTCGATAGCGTGTTGATTGAGGCAAAGATTTCGAAGCAGGAAGCTACTCGTCACCCGACTGTGGTTAAAGATTCAGCAGGAGAGCCCAGAGATGCATACGGATATATTGATCTGGAAGTCAAATTGGGTGATGCCTCGACACGAGCAAAGTTCTACATAGTCAAAGATCATCCCAACTACAACATGATCCTGGGACGCCCTTAGATGCATGGCAACAAAGCAATACTAGGAGTCTGTCCTCTACCGGTTTCGATACCTGAAAGAATCTCCAACATGCCTTCTGGACCTCCCGATGACTGTCTGTTGCCGCACCAGCAACTTACCAATGTGACACAACTTCCCGGAGAGAGCCTGTCAGCATACATTGAAAAGTTCCGATCTCAAGTAAGTCTCGTCACGCAACCTTCCTTACAACCTACCGCCCTTCATTCTGACAAGTCCTGGGGACTGACCCCAACCAACGGACCAACCTCGACTAAGAGATGTGAATGGGAAGCCGGCCCTTTCAAACGTTTTATCAAGAGTGTAGAGGCTGTCTTGGTCAAAGGCGATGAGAAGAATGTCCAAGTATCTCGCACGTCCAAACCCGTTTGGAATTGGAGACACAGTGACAAAGATGACTGCGTTCAATGTTGGGAGCATGACGGTGAAGATGACCACTCCACCCGACTCACCCACCGAGAGAGAAGATGAACCATACACGGTAGCGAGATGTTATCCTAGGCGGCTACTGCAAGCTCATCAACGCTGATAAACTAGAGGGCATAACAATTCACTCACGATGGCTCGAACCCTACCGAACTTAAGATGCTGTGCTATCACCTTCCAGCGTTCTCCACCCTTTAAAACGCTGTGCTATTTTTTCCAGCGTATTTCCTTTTACAATTCCATATCATATTTGTAATTCCTCCAGAAAATGATTGCAATACTTGCATTCATAGTTAGGGTTTCAATTTTCAATTTTCAATTGAAGCATTATTTTCATTTGAGAGCCTCTTTACTCCTAAAAAACACAAGTTCCTGAGTCAGCCTAAACCAACCACTGGAGCAAGAAAGGGAACCCTAAGCAAATATCTCACAGGAAGAAGGAAATAGAACGTGTGCACAAAAGGAAAATGATTTGAGACATCTGCCCCAGCAAAGCCAAGAAGATCTTACATCAGAAGCACAGGTCCGTGGATATTCCATTATAATATTGTTTCTTTTATCATTAAGAACTATATGCGAAGGCGCACCCTTGCACCTGAGAAGGATTGGTTGCAGTCTTGACAAAAGATTATAAAAGAAAACTTTATTCAAACAATCAAATGGAAGAAAGACCTTGAACTCAGCTGCCACTGAGTACAAGGAAGATGTTCGAGCACAGAATATACTTGGAAAGAAGAAAAAACAAAAGAGATTTCAGTCGTCAAGAGGGCCGGTCTCGCCTACATCACCGTCAGCTCCATCACCTGTTGATGCTCCCCTCTCTGGATCTCCCTCAGTTTCTGCATCAGACGTCTCCGCAGCAGCAGCACACTCCATCCCAATATCACCAGCGGGAGCATTAAAAAGCGCATCAACATTAGGAGCCGTACCAATTGCTTTCAGGTTTTCAGGTTCCTCTGTGTCGGAGTCAAGAATTATCACGCCGTCCTGAACCGGGTAATCACACTTGCCTTCATTCGGAGGTCGTTCATGCTCAACTCTCCGCCTCTTCAACCGTGCTGCAAATCTCTCGCTTCTTGCGCTTACTAGTGTCTGCAGCGTTTCCTCGCGCCTCCGCCGCTCCTCCATGTCAATTGCAGCTGAAAGTGCACAGATACGTCCTCTGACAATACGAAGGTGGGAGATAGACATCCCCTGTATAGCACGGCCGACTTCGCGAAGTGGAAGATCAATCCTAGCCATTACTTCTTCGTGCGCATGGTTTTCGGGCTTGTCGACTTCAAAACTTCTTTTTGGGGAAGCAACAGAATGAGCGTCCACTGCTTCCATGATAAACTGCAAAGGAGAGGGAGTTATGAGCACACAAAAAAAAAAAAAAAAAAAAAAAAAAAAAAGAGGAGATCATCAAATCCATCGATCAGTTAATCAGAAAATCAGAGCAGTACCTGAGATATAGAATAAACGACCACGTGAGACGATTCTTTATAATCTCACAAGTCGACAAAATCCCAGAAGGAAAAGGAATCTTTACTTACCACCTATGAAGGCTGCTAATTCGGGATAACAATCGATGAGGCTTATCAGATATACCTGAGGAGAGCCGTGTATGGTGAAGGAAGTACACTTGAAGAAGTGGCCGAGCTCAAATATGTACAAGAGGAACCAGAGCGGCTCACCAGACCAAGTCATGTTTCCTTCGCATCCTTAATCAGAACCAACCAGTTTCAGGGCAACGCCTGACTATCCGGTAAATACGTACTTACTTCAGCTTGGTCATTTCAGTATATATGTATGTCACCATCTCATGCCTACCACACAATAGTGTAACCATTATGTGCTAGGCAGGGGACTTAATGTTGATGGTGGATTTTCGTTTAAGGTTAAATTTGTAAAAAACCGAAAAAATCATGCGCTGACATCTTGTAAAAGATAAAGCCATTTATAAGTGTTGGATACTCCCTCACTTAATTCACCAAGAATGGAGCATGTAGCAACAATCCCATTCTGTGAATACATGAAATTCCTCCAGGTTGGAGCATGTGGCAACAATCCCTTCCTGTGAATTTCATATCGGCCTTGTATTTCAGTACTCATTATCGGTGTGGCATGACGACCGAGTGTTACTCTTAGAGAATAACACGAACCTCCAAGCACTATAATGAAACCATGTACGAAATACCCGTACATGTGTGATTCTCGGTGTGTTATACTAGCCCGAGCCCTCTCGGTGTGTTATACTAGCCCGATTGAGCATCCGGACTGACCGTATTAGTCCGGATATGATCTGACCGCAGTCATCCAACTCCATAAGCATGATTGGATGACCCCAGATCAATTCCATCACCCCCAAGCAGGTATGGAATACCCACGGTCGACCCCGCATGGTCGGCCATTGGCCTTTGCTTTCCAAAAGACGTTCATACCAAGCATTATGGACGGAAAACCCTAAATAAGGGTTTGCGGCATATTACATGTGTCGCAAAACAGTCTCAACCATCCATCTTCGCAGGTATAGATGGAGGGTGTAGATGTAGACTTAAAGGGCCCAGAGCATGTCAACACGATCACCGTGGGACCGCCTACACACTTGACCAATCGGTCAAGACCAACAATGTTTGGCCGTAACAAAATCATCACCCAAACAAGGAGTGGCGCACGGCTTTTGAAAGCCAAAATTAGGGTTTCAAATCATCACGCGTGTCCATCTTCTCCGGCACGAATGGAGGGTCACAGATTAGATTAAGCAAGGGCCGGTCATACCAGCATGACCACCGTGGGCTCATCTACCTCCTCATGCGAACGGCCAAGGCATCCCATGCCCGGCTAATCCAAAACGCCCGCCCAAACATGCGTGGTTACACTTCCCAAATTGCAAACTGATCTCGACCACTCAACTTCACCGGATGATTTGAATGGCTTAGATCACGTTTTCATGAGATAGTCAGGTATAGGCATGATCACCAGCCTGCCATCTTCCCGTCAAACCCATCGACCAAGACCGACCAAGATGTGTCGTCTTGAAACGCGTGCCCGAACTAGGGATCTCGCGCCGGTTTCCAACTCCTTTGCGGCAAGGATTTCTGCCACAAACCGATCTCAACCACTCCTCTTTGCCGGTCAAATTGAGTGGCCTAGATCGCACCTTCATGGGACGATAAGACATGGATGTGGACACCAGCATGCCATCCACATACACGTCCGGTCGTTCCTCTCCAAAATTCTTCCATTACTTGGTTTCGACCAAGCTGAAGAGTCATGCTTGCGCTCCTCTTCAAAAAACCTAATATTCATTAACGGTCGCAGATGAGTGTTTCAAAGATCATCTCATCCGTCCAACTTCACCAGCTTGGTTATACAACCCTGGTCAGAAGTTATCTGGTTAGTGAGGCGTCATTACCCGTCACTTTACCACACCATAATGCGGTACCTGCATAAAATACACATGATACTTCACAAGTATCGAGTTTCTGAATAACACAGTTATTCAATTCAAAGATTACATGCTATCTTTCGTGGATCCACGATCCACACATTCCAGAACATCAATCATGTCACAAACTGGGGGATACATACGCGGGGTATTGGTCGGCGGTTTACGACGTGCGGCGTGCAACGCGCCATCATAAGAACGTGTCGGAAGTCATGGACGGTTAGAGATGAACAGGAAAAGTGGGCAAGGCGGTCGACGCACAACTCCACTACTCCATCACTCCACTTCCTCCACTTCCCACGAGAGACGTGAATGAGGCTCAATGACTTGTATAAATAGGTTCTCCGCCCTATTTCAAACAACAACACAAGTTCAGACGAGACAGAAAAACCAAGTGTTAATACAAATCGTATTCAAACACCCAGAGCCTGCTTGCATCAACCGCAAGCCTGCTCATCTTTATGTTACAAGTCATAAGCAATCCAACACATTCACAATCTCAACACCTTCTTCGCTTCCCTCCCTAAGATCAACCCCATCTCCTTCACTTTGTGACCGAAACAAGTCCGGAACGGCCTTTTCTTGGTTTAGGCCGGACTTGCACAGATTGATCTCTCGAATCTACAAGCACTCACCGCGCAGTGCATTTGTTTAAGGTTTAAATTCATTCCTCATCCACACCCCAAATTACCAAATTCTGCAGGAGTAGTTTTCACCCATAAACACTGACCTAGCAGTTACTAACTCTTTCCGCGCAAAAGTTGGCCTACTCTCCAATTTTAAGATTCCATTAAGAAAAGTACTCTCTTTGACGAGTCCATTACTTAGAGTCCCTAGAGTTTTCTCGGAACTTGCTCTAATACCAATTGTGACAGACCGGAAATTTACGCCTGGCGCGCTAGGGTGCGCAGGCCATAACTGCCCCGATGCGCCATGATGATGCTACTGTCCGGGCCTTAACACTAGGAAAATGCACATCCATTTGCCCCTTGCAAGCATGCTCGTGAAGCATGATGCAGCTAACTTAGGTTCCACATTGTTCTTAACTTACCCTTATCCGCTAAAGGGTATAAGACCATTAGGCCAATGCCAATGCATTCTTGCATGCATCTCTGGCTCTGCCTCAACGTAGGGAATTCATCACTGAATTTCTTATCTAGCCAAGCAGCCGTCATACCGCCGAGTCTTGTACATGCATAAGGCATAAGCCTTGGACTTAGGCATAGGCCACCCCAACTATTGCAATTTCCCTACTGCACTTACCAACTCTGTGTAGCTTGATAGGAAGTATGAGCATCCACTTGCTGGCATGCAACTAAGCCTCATCAAGCTTGGCCACAATCATCTCTTGCATCGAGCTACCGAGCTTAGATGATATGAGGGGCCAACGTGCTGGACCGGCAATGCTGCAACTCATTGCGGCTGCCTACGTACCCTTCCCTACTCCAAAGGGATCAAGCATAGACCGTAGTTCATCCAAGAAGGGACAGGAACTTAAACCAACTCGTTTGCGAGGCCTTGGCCAAGCAATAATGGTAATGGCCTAGTCCGTATAGGCCATTCCGTCAAAATGCATAAGAAATATGCATCATCGAGTCTGTGGCATGGCATAGTAATGCCCATGCTTAACATGCTCGATTGGCAAGTCTATGTAACTATAAATGAGGCCTAAGCATCATTTATACTGTTCCGGCTAAGCTATGAAGCTTACTTGGTTCATGGTCCACATATGCACCTTCAAACAAGTACCCCTCCCTATATATGTTAACTTGAAATTTTTACAATATTGATTAGGGGAGGAAAAATCATTCACCAAGTCCCACTTTAACTATTCATGGTCGTTGCCATATATTTTTGAATAACCGGCCAAGCTGGTCGTACATTCAGTTCTGGCTCACAGGCCAGTTCCAATGTCCGACCATGATGGCTGAACATTTCCTGAGCCATGTCCAGTGAAGGGAAGTGATGGCTGTATTTCCGGCTTTGGCCCACAGGCTACTCCAATGTCCAGCCGTGATGGTTGTCCGCTGCCAACCCGATGTCCAGCCATGATGGCTGTCCTCTGCCAACCTGTTAGAGCATAGCTCGGTTGAACCCACCAATCATTGGTATGTCAAGTTTGGTTGTCATATTTTAATGAATCAAAACCCATTTAAAGAGTCGCTTGATTATGTACTAGAGTCAACTTCGTATAGGTTAGCTTGAAAGTATTAGGATATGAGACATTACAAGTATTACGAAGACTTGAAGAAGTGAAGAAGTAAGGAGCTACAACGACAACATCATCCTTCCACTTGAGGTTAGTGATATTTGACTTGAACTGTTTCATTCCCTAACGTATCTTTCAAGTCGTGCATATTGAAAACATAACTGCGAAGCATGAATGATTATACTCTAGTTAGACGTAGTATTAAGGAATACAATACGACGTTTATTGTTTAACCATTAAAATTTGTATATAAGACATCAACATAATCGTATGAATTCTATTGTGATTATGTATGGGTATAAGGTGAAGATTTCAACATAGGAAAAATTGTTTTACATTTGTTTAAAGGAAGTAAATTCATAAACTTGTTTTGTGAATCTAAAGGGAAATCGCCAGGCTTATTGGTATTGTTATTCATTGCATATCTTTTGAACTACCAATATGTGTGATTAGTATAACCGCTCATGACTTGTTTATGTTCTTGGTAAAACTATTCACAAAGACCTGACTTTTGTATTGGTATAACTTTTATTAGTGAAACCGATCTTAAGTAATCACCTGAGATGGTATGATCGATTTAGTGTTATTGGTATGACCAACTCTAGGCAAAGGGGAACCGATCCTATGAAGAGGTGCAACCTATCACAAGAGGGGAATCGATCCTTGTATGAGGTGCAACAAGTTTCTAGATATTGGGAACCAATCCTATGAACATGTGCAACACGTTTTTAGACATTGGGAACCGATCCTATGGACATGTGCAACAAATACAAGTTAGATACCATATATATGTGGGGAACCGATCCTAGTACCTAGTCAACCGAATTTTTGGAAAGCTAGTGTGACTAATCCAGTACTCACATGGAGGTAGAACCGAAACTTGTTTTGGTAGAACCGTGAAACCCATGATTGGTGATTGAGTGTTCTTGATCAATCACATAGTTCTTGAAAGTCAGATGAACCGATTCTAAACTTGTTTGGAAGTGTGGCAAATCGGTTTCAAGGTTGTAAGTATGAAAGAGAACTTACAAAGTAATGATGTCGACATTCTTTGAACATGTGCGAAATATAATTCACGAACTAGGTGTCAGTAAAGGTTCGTCCCGTTCATTCATTCTTTTTATTCAATCATTCTTCATCATGTAACGCTTATGGTAGACTCAAATTCCAATCTAAAAGCAAAAG
Organism: Papaver armeniacum; assembly: GCA_023531295.1. Taxonomy (NCBI): domain Eukaryota; kingdom Viridiplantae; phylum Streptophyta; class Magnoliopsida; order Ranunculales; family Papaveraceae; genus Papaver; species Papaver armeniacum. The sequence continues at coordinate 106,959 of JAJJWW010015235.1, forward strand.
CTAACCGCGATATCATAACAATTCCACTCCTTTACCTTCTCCATTTGATGATCCATCCACTGTTAACAAATCTTTTGGAATATTCTTCCTCTACATCCATCATTTTCATATGACCAACTCTAGGCAAAGGGGAACCGATCCTATGAAGAGGTGCAACCTATCACAAGAGGGGAATCGATCCTTGTATGAGGTGCAACAAGTTTCTAGATATTGGGAACCAATCCTATGAACATGTGCAACACGTTTTTAGACATTGGGAACCGATCCTATGGACATGTGCAACAAATACAAGTTAGATACCATATATATGTGGGGAACCGATCCTAGTACCTAGTCAACCGAATTTTTGGAAAGCTAGTGTGACTAATCCAGTACTCACATGGAGGTAGAACCGAAACTTGTTTTGGTAGAACCGTGAAACCCATGATTGTTGATTGAGTGTTCTTGATCAATCACATAGTTCTTGAAAGTCAGATGAACCGATTCTAAACTTGTTTGGAAGTGTGGCAAATCGGTTTCAAGGTTGTAAGTATGAAAGAGAACTTACAAAGTAATGATGTCGACATTCTTTGAACATGTGCAGTAACGCTTATCTTTAATTGTTCAAAGATATTCCTTAAGAGCTAAAGGAAAAAATACCGGATCGAAAAATAAGTTGAGAATCTTTTAATTAAGGTTTTTAATTTTATTTTTTGAAAATGAAAATTAGTAATGTGCATTTACTAATTGGAGATTTTCTAAGAGATTTTCGGTCAATGTTTGGACAAAGCATTTCCAGAAATTATGGAAACCGAATCTGGAATGTATTGCATATCTTGAGAATATTTTCGGTTTTGGAAATTCCCTGGTGTCCAAAATTCCTTGTCTATAAATATCAAAGTTTGCATTTCTAGCAAACTAATCCTCAGAGCCAGAAAAACTACCTAGTTGTGTTGTTACTGGTGGAGCCGCCTATTCGGAGAGGAAAGTAACCTAATTAGGCGAAATCTCTTACGGCCGCTCAGTTTAAAGACTTCTTTGGGATTGAGAATATCTATTAGCACCGTTGGTGGGAAACTAGATAATTGCGGTTTATTATTAGTTTTCGATTGATTTGATTGACTAACGGTTGTTGAACTTTGATTGCACCTAGTTTGTTTATGCTTGAGAATCTTCTCTTCTGATATAAGATTCACTCAAACCAGATCGAAGTTTCGACGGGGATCTTTAGACTGTTTGTAGATCTAAAGACGTCTTGTGATAATCCATTGTTAACAGACTCTGTTCTGTGGGTGATTGATCACAAGAGATTCAAGTTGATTGTGTGCAGGTGTTTATTGAAGATCTAAGAAGATTTGAAGACAAAGAAGACTTTGAAGATTTCTGATTTGGGTTCATAATCTTTGGTGTGTACAATACTTGTTTCGGTTAAAGAGGATCCAACTATAATCGTTTTATCCTTGTGATAGATTGGATTGATTAGTTGTGTAGATCGGCATCAATACATTTCTTTGTGATTAAAAGTATTAATTGCAAAATCTTAACAATTACTTTGGTAGTTGTTGACAAGATAGATCTAAGAACCTGACAAAGGAGTTTATTGTGATCAACGGAAGATCCTTTTGTCGAACTCACATCACTTGGTTGAAAAGATTTGATACCAAACAGATTTGTTGTTCCTTTACTGTTTGGAATACGAACCAAAGGAATCGTTCCCAGTACGTGACTTATTACAAGTTGGAGGCATGGGAATACAGATGGAACTAGGTGAACTATAGGTTTAGTTGCTTGGTCCCAACTATACGAAGTTGGTTTGATTTTGTATAGCGGTTTAATCCTGAGAGTATTCAATTCTGGAAAAGGTCTCGGGGTTTTTCTGCATTTGCGTTTTCCTCGTTAACAAAATCTTGTTGTGTCATTTACTTTTATTTTCCACAATTATAATTGTTGTTATTATAATTTAAAGTTAATTACACAAACGTTAATTCCTATTTACTTGATAGTAATCCTATTGTGTTTGGTTAAGTCCGAACCCTTTATCAAGTAAACATACTTCGTTGTTGTATTGTCTCAATCTTGTATCCATAGACGATCACAAGAAGTGTGAACCGATTTGTTGTATTGTCTCGACTCAGTCCATAGACAATCACTTTCGTAGAAAGGAGTTATAGGTGGAAAAGTTTTAGATTGAGGTATATTTGGGTACCCTCGTCTTTTCACAACCCGATGTCCAGCCATGATGGATATCCGCTGCCAACCCGATGTCCAGCCATAATGGCTGAACATTGTCAACGCATTGGCCAACGGCCAATGTTCCTTTTCCTATGCAACGGAATCTTTGGATGAAGCTTCATCTTGGGCCATGGATCATCTTTTAGCATGCGCCATGCTAAAAACACGGGGTGTTATAGTATGCGTCCACAGTATGCGAACTTTGAAGTACTAGTCAGGTCCAGAACTCTTGTTTGCGAACTGTGTTTGGAAACGAGTTTATTTGTGATGGGTACGGAACTGTAGTTTGCGAACGGCAAAACTAGGCAAGGTCCGGAACGATAGTTCGTGAATTCAGTGGTTAGGTTCTAAAATCGTTAAGTATGCCAACTTGTTTACATACTCTGTATGGCAGTATGCTAACTATATATTGTTTATACTTATGAACTCCGGTTCATTTGTGAACTCTGTTAGCGAACTGAAGTCCCTGGATTCTTAATGCTTTAAGGTATGCGAACTCGGGCTGCACATCGTGGCATTATTTTCATGAATTGGTTCTTGTATAAGTACTTCGTACACTTACAAACCAAGCCACATATGTTTCAAATTCTCCATGAATATTTTTATGAGATGTTGAACATTTGAACAACTCTCTTAAACACATTTAGATACATTTGATTATCCATCATAATTGGTTGATTATCAGATTGAGTCTATAAGTGTTAGATGAATATAGTTAAGCTAAAAGTGTTCATATGGCTAACTTCGGTTAACTGTTATTGAGCCAACTTGTTATACACGTTTAGGTATGGTTCATCCATATCTGAATATAAGTATATTTTATTTGTGTGTATCAAGCTAAACCATCTAACGGTGGACATTGATTGCTTATTTTCTAAGCAAACTTAGCTTGAATCTTAAATCAGGAGTTCATCTAATGGTGATATTAATTGCTTTGTTAATAAGCTATCTTAGTTTTGATTGTAAGCAACCCTGATTTCAAAGACTATATAAGGAGAAGCTTTAGCATCTGGGAAACCAAATCCCGACACTTTCGTGTGTCCTAGTTGCAAACTAGAATCGATTCTCTCTTGACCTAGGTTTCCAGTTCTTCTGAAAACCATTACTAGGTTTAACGACTTAAAGACTTCGCTTGGGATTCGTGAAGCCATGTCCAACTATTTTCTTTGTAGTTGCGTATCCTGATCTTACTTTTTCTATCGTATTGAGTTTAATCTTCTCTAATATTTTCTCGAAATTTATCTTCGATAGGTAATATATAAAAAGTAATCACAACAGTTTCTTCGTCTCAGACTCTTGTGATTCAGCAATAACATCTTCTGTTAATCAGTTAGGTTATTGTGAGGTGACTAATATTCTAGGCTACTCTTCGGGAATATAAGACCATATTATTAGTTGTGTTTCTTGTTCATCTTGATATTTACCTTAAGACGGAAACAACAAATATAATAGTATCTATGGGAGATAGATTTTCTTACAAGTCTTCGACTTTGGGTCGTAGCAACTTCTGACCATAAAGGACGTCAGCTAGGGGGATCAAGTGCACAGAGTCATGCGAGATTCAATAGGCATAACGAACGTGACTGTACCTTAATCGGTGTGAGACTTGGTTAGGGCTCAACTACATTCCAGTCTGGAGTTAACTTGTAGTAGGCTAGAGTCTGTAGCGGCTTAATACAATATGGTGTTTAAGTCTGGAATAGGTCTCGGGGTTTTTCTGCATTTGCGGTTTCCTCGTTAACAAAGTTTCTGGTGTATGTGTTATTTCTTTTTCGCATTATATTTTTGTTATATAATTGAAATATCGCAGGTTGTGTGTTCTTCAATCACAGTTGATAAATACGACCTTGTTTGTTGGATAGAACTTGATTGACACTCGTGTTAGAGCATATCTCGGTTGAACTCACCAAGCGTTGGTATGTCAAGTTTGGTTGTCATATTTTAGTGTGTCAAAACTCATCTAAAGTCGCTTGATTATATACAAGAGTCAACTTCGTTTTGGTTATACTAGAAAATCTAGGAATGTTGAGACATACAAGTATACCTCTGAAGAATGTGAAGAAGTAGCGAACTACAACGACGACATCATCCTTCCACTTGAGGTTAGTAATATTGACTTGAACTGTTTCATTCCTAACGTATCTTTCAAGTCGTGCTATATTGAAAACATAACAACGAAACTGTATATACTGTACATATTGTATAATACTCTAGTGATGTGACATGGTCATATTTGTATGATCATAGTATTAGGGAATTAGACTACGAAGTATAACGCTTATCTTTTGAACTTCGTAGCTATGACATCGACATAATCTTGTATATATTGTTATGATTATGTGAATGGGTTATGGTGAAGATTTAATCCTAGGAAACAATGTTTTACATTCGTTTAAAGGAAGTACATTCATGAACTTGTTTTGTGAATCAAATAGGAAATCATTAGGCTTATTAGTTCGGTTATTCATGGTAAATCTTTGGATGACCAATATGTGTGAGACGGTAGAACCGATCTTAACCTTGGTTGTGTATCTTGATATAACTAATCACAATGCATGACTTATGATGTGGTATGACTAGTTGTTTTTTTTTAATTGGTGTAACCGATCCTAAGTAATCACCATGTGATGGTATAATCGATGTTTGTAATTGGTGTGACCAATCCTAGTAATTGGTGTGACCGATCACAAGTGTTTGTGTAATCGATCCTTGTAATTGGTAACCGGTCCTGGTAATTGGTGTGATCGATCACAAGAAATACCATGGGAATATGGAACCGATCCTGGTAACTGATGTAACCGGTCCTGGTAACTTGTGTGGCCAATCACAAGTATTTCCATATTGAGGTATAACCGATTGAACCCATGTATGTGATTTGATATTTGATCAATCACATAGTTATCTTGGAATACAGGTCAACCATTTCTAAACTTGTTTGGAAGTGTGGTATAACCGATTCCAAGAATGTAAATATGAATAAGGATTTACATTGAAAAGTTGTCAACATACTTTGAACACGTACAATAACTCTTATCATTTATTGTTCAAAGATATTCCTTAGTACTCAAGGAGATCTTGTGCCGAGATAAATTAAGAAACTCTTAATTAAGGTTTTTGGCTTTATATGCTTTAATTATCAGCAACTAAATGCATATCTCTAGAGAATAAAAATTAGTAATGTGCATTTACTAATTGGAGATTTTCTATTGAGAGATTTCAGAAATATTGGAAAGCATTTATTGGAATTAGGAAAACCGAATCTTGTCATTCATTGCATATTTAGAGAATATTTTTGGTTTTGGAAATTCCTTGGTCTATAAATACCTAAGTTCGCATTTCTAACAAACTATCATAAGAGCCAGGCAAACTTCAATTCTTGTTGTTTCTGGTGGATCCTTCTATTCTGAGTGGAAAGTATCCTAATTAGGTGAAATCTCTTACGACCGCTCGTTTAAAGACTTCTGTGGGATCAAGAAGCTATACGAGTACCGTTGGTGGGAAACTAGATAATTGCAGTGTTATTAGTTTTTGATTGATATGATTGACTAACGGTTGTTGAAACTTTGATTACACCTGGTTTGTTTATTCTTGAGAATATTCTCTTCTTATATAAGATTCACTCAAACTAGATCGAAGTATCAACGGGATCTTTAGAACTGTTGTTATATCTAAAGACATCTTGTGATAATCCATTGTTAACAGACTTTGTTCTATGTATGATTGATCACGGGAGATTCAAGTGGTGTTATGCAGGTTATTATTGAAGATTAAAGAAGATTTGAAGACGAAGAAGATTTCTTATTAGTTCTCATATCTTTGTGTATGCACAAACCTTGATCGGCTGGTATCCAACTAGAATCGGATTTATTCGATTGATTAGTTGCATGAGATTGGCATTACTTTATAGTTTCTCGTTGAGATCTATACTGATTGATTACGAATCTAAACTTAACTGCTTTTGTAGTTATTGGATAGATTGATCTAACCAGGCAAAGGAGTTTATTAGATTAAACGGAAGAGCCTTTGCGTATGACTTGAGATATCTTTATCTTGAAAGAATCAATAGATTTGTTACCAAACAGATTCGTTGTTCCTTTGATGTTTGGAATACGATCCAAAGGAATTGTACAAGTGCGTGACCTTCGAAGTCGGAAGCGCGTGGATACTGAGGAAACTAAGTGAACTAGGGGTAGTTGCTTGGTCTCAACTACATGAAGTTGGTGTAGATTTTATATAGCGGCTTAATTCTGAGAGTATTCAATTCTGGACTAGGTCCCGGGGTTTTTCTGCACTTGCAGTTTTCCTCCTTAACAAAATCTTGCTGTGTGATTTACTTTTGTTTTCCGTAATTATATTTGTTTATATAATTTAAAGTACATTGCACTTTACGGTAACTCCGATATACTTGATAGTGATTCTATAAAGTTTGGTTAAGTCCGAACCTATTATCAAGTATCACACTTTGGTAGTCGTATTGTCTCGATCTCGTATCCATAGACAATCACACAAAGTGTGAATACCGAAGTTGTTGTGTTGTCTCGACTTTGTCCATAGACGATCACACTTGGTAAGAGGACTTATAGGTTGAAACAAAAAGATTGTGGTGTATTTGGGTACCCTCGTCTTTTCAACTCGGACATTGGTCTTTGGTACCATCCGAGTTATTCTCATAACAATCAGGTTCGAGGATTCCTATTTGTTTGATTTACTGATTGTGTTGAGAAAGAGATAAAGCTCTTTTATATCTTTCTTGATTGAGTTTCTTTAAGTTGATACTCTCGGAATTATATTGGAGTTTAGTCCATACAGATTGTCGAACGAAAAAGTTGGATGTGGTTGTTGTACTCCCATGTTTTCATTTATGAAAGTACTTGCAGTGTTTATGAAAGTACTTATAGTGTTTATAAAAACATATGAAGTGTTATTTTTTATGGCGTGTTTTAAGTGCTTTTTATTTAATGGAGTGTTATATTTTTATGGCTGTTTTTAAGTGCTTTTTTTTATGGAAAATCTTAATTTTATGGTTGATTTATAAAAGCTTTTGTTTTCGTTGTATTAGGTACATTATGCAGGGAGCTTTGGGAAGAATTTTGTTCGGCCTTCCAGATGATGAAGATGATGCTGAGACGAATGTTCTAGTAGTGGCTACGCTTTTGGAGTTACAAAGGAAGCAAGGAATACACCAACCCGTCCCGAATAAAGTCAAGACCCGTAAGAGGGTGCACAGAAAACGTGTAAATGTCGATGCTAGTATGATGCAACAATGCTTCAACTTAAATTGTATGCATGGACCAAAGAAGTTCAAAGGTTGGGTTGCTTTGCCTCGTCACCTTTTTCTGAGAATTTTAGAGAAACTTTATGATTATGACCATGATTTTCACCAAAAAATGGATGCTTGCGGTATTCCTAGTCATACTCCATATATGAAAATGGTTTCCGTCATGAAATATTTTGCCAAAGGTATTGCACTTGATTCCTTAGGTGATTACACACAAATGGGAGCAACCACTATCTACTATTATGCTATAAAGTTTATGGATGCAATTATTTGGATTTATAATGGTCGATACATGCGTCAGCCTACCGCTCAAGATAAAGAAAGGATTTTGGAAGAAAATGAAGCTCGAGGATTTCCTGGGATGCTTGGTAGTGTCGATTGTTTTCACTGGGCATGAAGAGCATTTCCAGTGGATCAAGCAGGATCTCACGAGGGATATAAGTCATATCCCTCGGGTTTTTTGCAGGCGGTAGCTTCATATGATAGATGGATCTGGCATTCCTATTTTGGGTTGGGTGGGCAGAACAATGACCTTAATGTCTTTCATGCTTCGGGTTTGTTCGATAAACAACTATTAGAGCACTGCTCGGTCGAACTCGCAAGCGTTTCTATCTCAAGCTTGTTTGTCAAGTTTAGTTGCTAAAACTATAAGTCTTGATTTCTAGTCAACTTATAGTTAAGTCTCGGACTAGGATAAAAAGTGTAGTTGAGCTCTAGACTCCACGACGTTCATCAAGCAAAGACGAAGAACTACTCAAGGAACTGGTGGAACTTCATCGACAAAAAGGTATGTGGAGACTTGAACTTATCTATCACTCAAAAGTCTATCTACTCTATCTCCTATCTTGAGACAAAATTCGTATTGTTATATAGACTACGATTATACACATTTGATATTTCGAGACGAGTTTATCTCGCTTATCTATTTCTCGAAATATGTTTTGGTAAGATTTCGCTTTGGCCAAGTTCATCTTTACTAGTGACGAAAGTCATGTTAATTATTTCAATTACTTGAAAATCGCTTTGATGAAAAATAGTTTGTGAATAACAACTATATGACATCCTCTAAGAATGTTTCAATGAAATGAGAGTTTAGAATATATAACCATGTTTGGATATAAACATTGTATGTGAATTCATACTTGTGTAAGTCCAAAATCCTTGAACCAAAGTATGCGTACTTTGCTGCTCAGGATAACCGGAGCTAAGTCCGCGTATCAGCCGATGCAAAAATAATTTCACTTTCTCACTCTACTAAATATAAATGAAGTACGTGGTAAGAAAGCATCGTTCCCACAGAGAGGTCTAGTTTGTCAAGTTGATTCGATTTCTTATATAAACAAAGGGGGGATTTTTATGATTTTATGTAAAGGAAATTAAACTAAAAGCAAACAAAACAAAGCAAACACGCAAATATGTGAAGATATTGGTTAAGGATTTCTTCTTCAATCACAAACATGTTTTCAACACAATAACTAGAATTGATATTTTAATATCAACTTTTATCAAAGGCCCTAGAATACCTTGATCGCAAGTATATCCCGCAAATCTCCTCTTGTCATCAACAAACACATTAAAAGATGCGAATATGAATTCTATTTTAGAGAACAATGATATGTGTTGTAAAACACCTAATTTTATATCTATTGTTTATGCTTTCTTTGCGAGTTTCTTGTGAATTATGTATCTTATGTGTGCTTTTGAGTTTATTAGGTGCAATGGAGTCATTTGGAGCAAAAAGACCAATTGGAACTCGTTGAAATACAAGATTTCTACTTTTCATTGTGTAGAGGACGAGAAGATGAAGACAATGCCGAAAGAACGGAGTCATTCCGACATCGTATGAAGAAGTTATGGGCGAAACAAGAATGAAGTCGGGAACTAAACTGTCGGTCTTCCGGGATCGGCGGTTGAATGAAGATCGCTAAGGGACACCCTCATGTTAAGGGGCGGACATTTTCAAAGGAAGTGCTAAAGGGAGTCGAGTTTTATTCACTGGGGGGCTGACAGATTCAAATGATGTTAAGGGCACCCACTTATTATCTCCGGGCACTTCTTCTTCATTATTTGTAAAATAGAACCATGCAAGTTCAGGGAGATGATGATGCTGGTGTTCGTGATGATTTCGATGTTGCTGGTAATGACTAAGATGATGATGGAGTTCAGCTCGAGACGAAAATACAGAGAGCGCTCGAAGAACAACGTGGAAGAAAGAACGACAGCTGCTGCCATTATTGGTAGTTGACGATGAGAGTAATAACAGAGAAGATGAAGATGGTGAGAATCGAGCTCGAGTTGAAACAGTGGTGTTGATGACGCTGAGAGGATGTAGAGAAATATAGAGGGGCATGACAATGACAATGATCATCGGCGAGAGATGGCAGCGATCATTGGAGTTGGAGCTGTTTATGGCAGTTCGTGTTAATGGAGTTGATCACAGGTTTTAGCTATCTCTGGTGATCAGAGTTTGAGAAGTTATGGACGAGCTCAACTAGAACAGAGAGAAGATGGTGTTGCTACTCGGGTTGTGGAAAAGACTTGACATGAAGCTGCTGCGGTCGATGATGGTTATGGCTTGCTGCCATTGTTGATGCTCGATGGAGTTTTCTGTAACTTGCAGAACAGGGACGAGATAGAGAAGAACAAAAGTAAGTTGTCATTGCTGTGATCGGTTATAGAGGAGGTTAAGATGGAGTTATGGATCCGGACGAGGATACGGAGGAGTTTGAGAATAACAGGGAACTAGTTTTCCATGGGTGGAAACGATCACGGTAGTGCTGTGGCTGGTGATGATGTTCTCTGCCATTAGCAGCGAATGACGATAGAATGGGTGTTTGAGCTGGAGATTGCCAGTGAGTGATGGAGTCTCAGTGATTGAGAATGGGGTTGTTGCCGACGATTGAAGTTTATGGAGTTCGAGCTACAAAAAGAGGAGATGGCTCGAGTCTCTGTTGCTGCTATTGTTTCCATGGTGGAATAGGTTTCAGCTCGAGACGCTGGACATGCAGTTGAGAACGAAGGAGAAGTATTGGCAGTGATGATGCCGGTGGCTGCAGGGAAGGTAATGCTCGAGTTTCTCTGGTGAATGATAGTTATGGCTTGCTGCCGTTGATAAGGTAAGTATGGTACACGAAGAAGCCATTGAAGATAAAAAGGGCTCGATCGAGCAAGTTCATGGAGCTGATGATTACTGATGCTGCTCGAGTATGATGATGACGGTGATGATGAGATGGCCCGTGCTGTTGTTGTTGCTTGTCGACGATGCGGGATGTCGTGGACGAGTTGAGAGGAATATGAAGCGAGTTTGGTGAATGAAGATGGACTGACGGTTTATTTCATCAAGGAATGGATGATACTCGGTGATGATGGAAGACGGTATTGCTGTGGTGGTTCAATGTCTGTCTCGGTGATGTTGCTGGGTTCAAATGGAAGCAAGAATCCAGGGAGACATACGGCTGGAAATTCCACCGTAGCAATTAGAGAAGTTGGTCGTGAAAGAAGAGGAATAAAATTTACCCGTCGGGTTCCACAGGAACCGACGGTGCCATTTACTGAGCTAATGGTGTTTTGGGCTGAATTTTGCAGACCCGTTTGGATAATTGCGACTACATTTTCTCGACCAGCCTTGGACGTGAATGATATTTGGAATTTTGGCAGGAGTTTGGCAAGCCAATTGCACGGGGTTTGATGCACGGGACACAATTAAGGAGGTGCACTTTCCTATTTTTACTAGGTTTCCTAGTTTTCTTCAAGAAGAGGTTACAAAACTCTATATATAGAGAAGCCTAGGCACAATTTGGGATATCTTATCTCTTATCTTATTCTTTTTGCCTCTACTTTGTTCTAGGGTTTAGAAACATGAGACTTCTCTTTCTTCTTGTTATGAACTCCATGAATATGAGCTAGAGTTTTTTATTGGTTATGGAATAAGTTGGATTTCCAAATATGAGTTTTTGTGCAATAAATTAGTTTTCTCTCATATTATCGTTTATGATTCACCATTAATATTGTTACATGATTTGAATGCTATTTAGTCGAGTCGCGAATTGATTGAGTTTGCTTTCATCTTTATTGCTAGATTAGGGTTATTATACGCAAAAGTGATAATTCCGGATTGCAAGTAGCATAAATATGATTATAGTTTGTAGTGATATATTCTTATGATCATATGTGAACCATAACCTTTGTTAAATCGGATTAGTGCGCTTTCCACGTTCGATTGCTTTGATTGGCCTGATTTCATAGAACCTAATGCATCTAGGGAATTAAACTTGATTAGTGCTTTTACACGTTAGGTTGTTCCTTTAGGTAGAATTCATATTCGCATCTTTTAATGTGTTTGTTGATGACAAGAGGAGATTAGCGGGATATTCTTGCGATCAAGGTATTCTAGGGCTTTTGATAAAAGTTGAGATTAAAATATCAATTCTAGTTATTGTGTTGAAAACATGTTTGTGATTGAAGATGAAATCCTTAACCAATACTTTCTTATCCTTGATTTGATTTGTTTGCTTATTTCTTTATTTGTTTTATTTAGTTTATTATATAAAAATCACAAAACCCCGGTGTTATTTATAGGGAACCGAAACAATTTGACAACCTAGACCTCTCTGTGGGATCGATCCTTTCTTGCCCTTGCTATATTTATATTTTGAGTAGTAAGAAAGTGTAATTATATTTGTGTCGGCTGACGACCGGTCAAACAACCTAACGTGTAAAAGCACTAATCAAGTTTAATTCCCTAGATGCATTAAGTTCTATGAAATCAGGCCAATCAAAGCAATCGAACGTGTAAAAGCACTAATCCGATTTAACAAAGGTTATGACTCACTTGTGACTAGTAGGATATATCACTACAAGCACTACCCACAATTATGGTACTTAGAATCAGGGATAAACAACTTTTTCGTATTGAAAACCCTAATATAACTTTAGAAATGAATGCAAATCGGATTGATTCCGGACTTGACTAAACAAGCATTCAACTCATATGACAATATTAATGGTGAATCATAAACGATAAAGCATGGCGACAAAACTAATTTATTGAATAAGAAACATGCTTTGTGAAATCAAATTAATCCATAACCAATGATAAAATTAACTACTCTTGTTAATGGGGTTCATAACAAGAATAAATAGAAGTTTCATGTTTCTAAACCCTAAAACACAAAGTAGAAGAAGAGATGATATTCGATTTTTTCTGTGGTGTTCTCAAACCCTCTTATATTAGCTTTTCAATTCTGCTCTCGATTGCAAATTAATCCCTCACAACCCATTAGCCAAGCCCAGTCAACTAAGTCCAAGTCCTTCTCTGAGTTAGGTGAGTCGGACCGGATCACTGGGTTAACTCAGTCAATACTGATTCCGGCAGAGTTATGCTTGTATTCTGGCTCATTTCCAGGCCATGATTTCAGACCATTTTACTTCTTCTTCCCTGCTCAATCCTAGCATACATTTATACATGTATTTCACTCATTCATTTAGCTCAGATTCTCTGTAATAAATTCATAACACCATCTCTGTCATATAGGGTAGCAACACATTCATTCCCTTGTTGTATTTGAGCTCATGCAACACTTGTTAATTCCAGCCGCAGCTTCAATCATCTGGTATTGCTCCTGCTTCTCAAACTGGCACCACCAACACATTACAGCTGCACCTGACTACTGCATATTCAACCACAACAGTCATCGGCAGCATCACTTGCACACTGCCAATCTGAAAGCAGCGGCAACAACATCTCCCAGCTGACTCTACTTAGCTCTACAAGCAAACCCTTGTACTCAACATCAATACCAGCTGCAGAACCATCAACACTAGCCATTGCTTTAACTCCATCTATGACTTTCCAGCATTACAACTTCTCCACTGGCACTTGCATCTTTTCCACAACTTGTTCTCTCGGCTAAAACAACAACAACAGCATCACAAGTCCTCAGTTGAACCGATCAATTACACCTTCTCGAGATCAATTCAAACCAGACCCATTTCATTTCCTCCATCTAAGCCTCTGCCATCTCAGTACCAGATGAAGCTCAACTGCAACCTAAACATACATCTACCATTCTGACCATTCATACATATGTGAACCTGCTCTCCTTTGAATCCCTGCAACCCCATGGCATCCATATTTGCAGTTGCAACATCACCAATTCAGCTGCAGCTTGTAATCTATTCAGCTTCCACTCAAATCACAACTTGTTTCTGCAACATAACCATTGTAGTTCAGTTCACCACCACTACCTATCCATTGCATCACCACCTGACAGCAACTCCATCTCGACTTCGGTCATTCTCTGTAGCTGCATTCCCTGAGTATAAACCAACAGCACCAATATCTACCAAATCAACTCCAAACTGCAGCACCATCAATACCAGCTCAGACCATTCACTTTAGTGCCTGAATTCATCAATTGCAGCAACACCAACATCATCTCATACTGCCTGTAAACAATCCAGCTTAAACTCCAACTGCAAAAACCATTAATCCTTCCTTCTCAGTCATGCCTATCCATCTCAGAATCATCCTCTACAGCTGCACATTACTCCGTGCCAATCACCAGCACAACCACAATACTGAATCTGAGGTCAACCCATCAGAACTACTACCTTGTTCTTGCTAACAAAGCATCACCCCAGCTGTTTTCTTCTCTTGGTTCTTCTGTAATTCATACAACCAATAACTCGAACCATTCTCTGAATTCCCTGTAACTCAAGATTCAACAAATGACCAAATCTGAACCTAACCCTTGAATTTTAACCCCGTCAGCTCAAACTATTTGTGTAACTTTCTTGGTTCCGATTCTCGAGTTCCTCTCCCTATACCTTGAATCCAACACATACCCATGACCATTAACACCTTAATCAACTCAAATCTATCTCCTGAATCTCACAATTCAACAGCAACATCAAACCCTAGCTTCTTCCGTTCAAATCAACCATCACAGTAGTATATGAGTTCTTCCTTGTACGCAGTAACATCAGAATCCTCACTGTATCACCACACTTATTTCTTTCATCTGCTACTTCTGTTATCAATTTCTCTGAACCACAGTCGAACAACAGCCATCAATTTTGTTTCTCTGATTTCAGATGAGAAATGATTAAGAGATAGTTTCCTCTGAAATCTAGGGCTAGTGTAGGAATGACTTTGGATTAAAACGCCCCAGCTCTGGGAATCCCCAGGATGACTTTAGGCACCCATATATTGGATAGAGGGCCACCTACTTCACATATGGTTTGTCGGTTCCGAATAACCGACATCCTAACTCTCTGTTCAACTCAACTGTCAGTTATGGATAACTGATAGTTCATTCTTCACCTCCTCCTTGTGCATAACTTTCTCTGGCTCCAAGGATCGCTCGCCTATGAATTGACCTTCTAGCCCTTTACGCTCCAAATGAATGATTTCTTCTTCTTTTGCGTCGAATGACTCCAATGTACCTAAACACTCAAAAGTAAACATAAGATATATAATATACAAGAAAACACGCAAAGAAAGCATAAACAATAGATAAATATGAAGGTGTTTAGGACGCCTATCAAACAACATGGAGATGGTTTGAGAGATGCTGATATTCCAAACATGGAGATTGATGACGCCTTACTAGAAGTTCATGAGGGTACAACCAATGTGAATACCGATGAAGATCAATATGACCATCAAGGAGATGGATCATTTTATGAGAATGGAGAGTAAATTTCATATTCACTACTTTATTTAACCATAATACTCCTTTTTCATTCAATCACTTTTTTATTAAGTAGACATTTTAATTAGTTCTTGTAATAACTCCATAATACTCTTTTTTTTCATTTAAGTACGTTTACAAATACATTACATATTTAACTAGAACTTCATAATACTTCTTCATGCATATACTTCATTCAAATCAACTTCGATCTCCACCAAATATCTCCAAAGCGGTGGTATGAATGAACGGCATTCATTGATCCGCTTGGTATACAACCATTGCATCCTCGTGATTACCATTTCATGCCCTTAATGAACCTACAAAAAACTTGCAATAACGTTTGATGCATGCTAACCGACACTCAAGGCTTCCTCGGCTTCTTCCATTAGCATTACCATTAATTCTCACAAATTCTTCAAATACTTGTTTCCAAAAATAGTTGCGTGTTTGAGACGTTTCTAAAGGATTTGAGTCGCGAATTTTGCAAAAACTTCTCACCACGTCATTGTCTTCGGTAATTGAAAATCTAACCAATCCAGCCATGCTTGAATTGAGAATGTAGGAGAAGAAGAAAAGAGTAGAACTTCACAAGTTTAGGGTGGGGATGTTGAGTTTAAATAGAGGTAGAAGAAATGATCTGATTTTACTAGCCGTTAGACCAGCGCTGAATGGTACATCGCTTTGTCTTACAGCCGTTAGATGAGAGAATAATCGTTATTTTCAACGGTTGGAAGGTTTAGCGTTGTACCATTCCGTGCTGGGACGCAGAACCATTCAGTGCTGACTAATTTCAGCCATCAGATTAAAAATGATTGTTAATCTCAACGGTTTTGATTTACTGGACGTTTGAAATATCAACAGCTATATTTTTCAGGCAACCCTATAAATAGAGAACTACTTATCCTTCATCCCTCACACTTCTTCATTGATTTTCTTCTTCTTCTTCACCTATTACAATTTTGTTCATACAAAATGTGACACACTTTTGTGCAAAAGAGGATGAGGCACTAATTTTAGCTTGGATTATAGCAAGCAACGATCCGATTAAAGGAAAAGATCAAAAAGGTTCACAATTTTGAAGGAAGATTATGGAAGAGTTCGTTAAAAGAGATCCTAATGGTGGAGAGAGGGACAAAAAGTCATTGCAATCAAGGCGTAACTCGTTCAGATCCGAAGTGAGAATATATGTTTCATACATTAGACCCTACTTCCGAAGCAGACCTACGAGATTGACAGTTGGTAGGCCTCGGAAGATGTATATATTTGGCCTACGGTGATAACCGCAAGTGCACGGCGTCTATCGGAGACGCGGCAAGTACGGGTCGAACCACAGAGACTTGTGGTGCTCTTGTATGATCTAAGGCTTCTTCAACTGACTTCAAATGAGTAACAAAGTAACAACAGATGGGTTTTGTGCCGATACGGCTGGATAATGTTCAAGTGACTCTAACTAAGGAATGAAACAGTGACAATGGGGTTGCTAAGGTTATCAACTCCACCTCTAACTCCTATTGTGTGCTCAACTGAGTTGAGGCTTTCTTGTCCTGTGACTGATAAGGGCAGGGTGTCAAACCCACCACCTATCTAAGGGGTTTCTCCATGTTATGCTTCAAATATCAGCTAAATTGCTAACCTAGAGTACTGGTTGTCTAATGAAGCACAACCAGTCAAGAGAATTAGCTATTGTGCCTAAAGTATGAGCTGTGGCAATCTCAAAACAGATGTGACCTAACTACAATGGATGCAAGACATCCATTGTGAGAGAAAAGTATTGGATGCCCTAATTGAAGACATAATTATAACTTTAATCATTCAAGATACTTCAACAGAGTTTAAACACACAATATGGAGTTAGGGTTTCATTGAAACCCTAACAAAACTAATTAAAACATAATCAAATAACAAAATTAAACCTAATTGAAGCACTGGCTAGCCCAGGCGTTCTCAAAAACATCTTCTTCATCCTCTATTTATACAAGCACAATCCAAAACTAAAAACCCTAATTCTATTTTAAAAACAGAAAATTAAAGTGAAATTTCTCTCACCCACGTCGCTCCAATCTGCTCCCTCTTCGTCAATCGCTCCTCGCTTCTACGGTGATGAAAACCCTAGACCTAATCCTCTTCTCTTTCTATTTCTCACTTAGTCTCTAGGCAGAAACTATGAGAGAAATAGAGGGAGACGGAGAGGTGGTTGACACGAGATGGTGGTGGTGATGGCTTTGTCAGGGAGAGGGAAGGTGCTGGTCGGGTGAAGGATGAAAAGAGCAGAGCTCTGCTCTGTGATGGAGACGGTAGAGAGGAAGAAGAAAGAGAAGATGAAGATGAAATGGAATGCTCGATTAGGGTATAGGGTGTGGAGAGTTTTGTTGTGAAGCGGAGGCATCGAATGTTGATGGGACGTGCTGAGCGAGCGTTGGATTTAGCTGGAGAAGATCTGAACGGCTGAGGAGGATTTGGAGTAATCTGGTGTTGCACGGGAGCAGCGATCTTCGATGCGCATGGAGGTAGCGACCGTTGGATGTAGCCAGGCGAGATCTCGACGGCCCGGGATGAACGGGTTCGGATCCGGGTCGTGGGTAGCTCTAGCCCATGTCTTCCTTGTTGGGTTGCAACTGATTTGCGCGCGGGCTTTGGCTATCTGCTCCATAGATGTTTGACTCCAATTCTTCGCTCTTTAGCTCCTCAGTTTCTCCGGACTTTATTTAGTACCTAAAAACACAAAATTAATTAATACAAATATTTATTCTTGAAAACAAAGAAAACACGAGAATATGGGATAATATCTCGATTTCTAAGCGCAAAAGATGAGTAAAATGCCAATAAAAAGGTGTATAAATATGCACTATTTGGCACTCATCAAATACCCCCAAACCTGAATTTTACTTGTCCTCAAGTGAAACAAAATAAGAAATCCTAACTATACCACTGTCGCAGTCTCTCGAATGCATTTAGCGTATGCACTAAGCCTTTAAACCCCTAGGTGTCCCTAGTGGACGAGTTGTAGTCTCGTGAGGGTTTACCAGAGGTGTACCCACAAAACCTTCTCCAACTTCAGAGTGTAAAAGAGTCTCAAGCCTCCTAGAAGCTATGAGTACATAGAGTTTCTGCATGCTAGTAACAGAAGTTGGAACTACCAAAGAACGCATTCTCATCCTTAAGTGCTGAGCGAGAAGTAACCATACCATATGAAAGAATTCGGATTCGATTGTGATCATAAGCCTCAACTTCTGCCTCACCATTAGGATTTTATGATAATTGCACTCAAAAAGATCGCTTTTTTTAGTCTCTCATGTGTGCAGGGAGGAAATAAGAGAGAAATCCTGCACACGTTGTAGGTAAGAAGGATAACCTTCCGAAATAAAATATGGAGACTCCACGGAAGTGTGGACAAAAAGAATTTTTTTCCGATGATCTCTAAGAAAGGAAATCAACCATTAGCAAGGGTGGGAGTACTCACTCACTTCTCACCCGATCGGCAATTAATATCACTCTCTCATAGGAACCATAGAAACGTCTTCAATCTTCGGTCTTCGGTCTTCAATTGTTGATGACGAACTTCTAAACTTCACAAAACTTAACAATTTTTAACTTTTCTACTCAAATTCCTTGTTGTTTGGATTTTTCTTTTTAAATTCTTCTTTACCATGGTGGTAGCAAAAATAAACTACAATATTTTTTTGATTTTTGATCTTTTTTTTTTTTTTTTTTTTTTTTTTTTAAATTACAATAAGTGAAAATAAAAATACAAATAATGAAACAACTAACTCCATGGACAAAGGACTTTATCACTCAATTTTTCCACACTTGTATTGTCTTGATTTTATAAATTTTATTAATTCTCATCCTATTTTCTTTTCTTTGTTGCACATAAACCTTGGACTATATCAACTTTTCTTTCCATATTCTGATGATGCTCCGTTTTTTGACGATGATGTGTTTCTATGGGTCTTGCTGATTGAGAGAGAGAGTGATGCTAACTGCAAATCGATATTTAGAAGAAGTTTTCATCTTTAGACGTCACCCTCATGATTGACAAAAACTAGCACTCAAGAGATCAAAAGTAGTGCTGAAAATGGTGCGAAGTTGGGTAGCTCACCATTCCTACCCGGAATTGACGTACGGTGACACACACTCTAATGACTTTTCTAGAAAGTCACAAAGAGTGAAGGTCGGTACCTCGCTTGATGTAAAATGGGTAGTCTCCACTATGGTTGATCACAATTCTACTACCGAATATCTAAACAGCACCTAATTCGCCCTCCGGTATGGTTAAATCCAACTTTAACGCTCTAATCAACTAAGAAACCCGATTGCGTTCTCCAGTACTTCCAAGTTCTGTTATTTCGGTCAGACTCTCTATGTAAACATAGCTAGAAGCATGCTAGTGACTCTAAAATCTCTAAAAGTTGGAGGTTTTTACAAAAAGAGTTCAAATTTTTTTTTTTTTTTTTTTTTTTTTTTGAAAATAAAAGGTTAAAAAGACTAAAAACTCTAAATGCAAATGCACCCCAAACCTAAATCAAACATTGTCCTCAATGTGTCAACAGATAGGAAAAATTTAAACAGTCACATACCATGAGAACTATGCTGAAAAGAGAAAAGGGAAGAGATTACCGGTATGTCGGCGGGAGCAAGGTTAGAGCTTCACTAGTCAAGGCTAGAATCCAACATTCTCAGCAGAGATCATATCGGATTAGCACAATATATGCACAAGAAGACTCAACCGATTCAAGAAAAGAAAAATTTAACAAGTCCTACTGGATTATATACAAAAATTCACCATAAACTAACAATCTAAAGAGTTGAGGATCAACCCAATAGAAAATATGTACAACCATCAACAATCTTACACAAATATAACATGAGAGTGCAAGTAAGACTGTAGATGTGAAGGAGTTTCCCCCAAACCTAAACTTGTGAACAGGTGTGTTTGTGAGAACAAAATCTTGCAATTTTAAAGGTACATCATGCAAAAGGTCTAACTCAAAATGAGTTTTGCTAATTACAGGCAGACATACACATTCCAACTGTGGCTCCTTAAGAGTGTTATACTTTGATGCAAAATAGTCCAAGAGGACTTGGGAAGCACAAAGCTCTAGGCCTAAGTTAGGCATTTTTAGAAAAGTTGGTTTTGCAATTTTGTTACAAACTACACCTAGGTTTGGTGGAGGAGTTTCAATTTGTGACTCAGGAGAGAGGTTAGGTACATCTAGGTTGTTTTCATTTTTAAAATCATTTGTACCATCACACACTTTCCTAAAGTCAAAAGAGGGTAAATCATGTTCATTTTCACAGGACAATTGCACAGGTTCCACATCATCATCACATATATGAATATTAGAAGAAGCATCATTCATAGGGTTCACAGAAGAGACGTCTAACGTCTCTGAACCTAAAGATTCTACTACATTTTCAAAATACACATGCTCTTCATATTCATCATCATCATCATAGCAAGAATTCATTTCTCCATTCAAAATTGTAGTATTTTTAGTGTACTCATCTACCACTGGATTAGGTTCATATTCAATGTTAGTTGCATGAGTAAGACTAGAAACACTATTTTCAATCCTATCATTTTGTAACTCAATCAGGTTCCTTTGAAGAATCATCTTGAGTTGTTCCATTGAAGGAGAGTCTTCACTAGTGTGTATGCATTCCTCATATGGATATTCATTGTATAGTTGAGCATGAGGTTCACTAGAGAAGGGAAATTCAGACATGTTGCTATATGGATGGTCATGCATTGCATTCATTTCAAGCCTAGCATTTTGCTCTATGAGTGTTTCCATTATTGATTGCAAACTAGGAGTTGGGGGAGTATAAAATTGTTCATCTCCCCATTTGTGGTGAATGATGCATGTGTGCAGGTTGATTATGGTCCCAATAGTTGCCAGCATGGTCACTTCTAGACACTTCGTACATTGGATAATCATGGTTTTCCCTAGACTGCCTAAAATCATGCAAAATATAACAGTACTCAGCAGGGTGGTCTAAGCCACCACATAAGGTGCAAGCATGCATTTCATATTGCCTAGGGGGATTAGATTTGACAGACTGCTCATGTAATTGCTTTTCTAAAGCAGAAACTTGAGCTTCTAATTGATCTAGAAGTGATGACTGGGTATGAGGAAAGTGTTCATTTTCAACCTGTGGTGGATGATGCATGTGCTCATAATGATTAGGGAATGTGAGGTCAGGGCCCTGAGAAGGCGCATAAAATTCCCTAAAATCACTATGGTATGTGGGGAGTTCATCCTGTGAAGCGTGCCCGTAAGCATGCTCTCTAAGGGATTTGTTTCCATCCCCAGATGCAGACCAAAATCCTGTCATGATTTAGTACTCAAATTGAACTCAAAATTTAGTTTGGTTTATGTGGGCTTTGGTTTATTGGGATTTGGTTTCAATGGGATTCATTTGGTTTTGTTGGGAGCTTTGTTGTTTGAAGCCCAGGATTTGTGATAACAGCATAGCCCAGGTTTGTGTAAAGCCTAGTGGAACTGTGGGCTCAGTTTCGTTTAGGCCCAGCAGTGTGGCTTATGTGGTTGTGCAAAGCCTAGTGGACAGTGGGCTCAGTTTCGTGCAGAACCCAGTTCTTAGTGGTTCTCAGCCCAGTTGAAAGTGTAGAACCCAGTTGTTGCGAGAGCCCAAAGTTATCTTTGAAAAAGTATAGCCCAGATTGAATGGCCCAAGTATGTGGGTGAGTTTTGTGAGCAGCCAGCAGAAGAGAGCCCGGCTTAGGCGTAGCGGCCCAGATTGGTTTTAAACGGCCCGGCCAGACTATGGGCTCGATTTGTATTTTGTGGAGGTGCACAGGCCTAGTTTATGCAAAACTCAGTGGTTTCTTGGGCTGGTTTGGTTTAAGTGGGCTTTAGCTTTAGTGCAAACGCACAGCCCAGTGGTCAGGCCAGGCAAAGAGTGTGTAGCACAGCACAAATTAGATTGGCAAGCTTTCTCATCATAGGTTTGAGTGCATTCACAGCACAGCACAGCAAGAATAGCACTCAAACAACCAAATGTTGCACAGATTATATGGATGCACAAGAAAACAGGCAATGGTTTGTATAAGCTCAGTTGCTCTGAGTTCACAGGTGCACAAATACTTGCAGAGTTTGAGAGGTTCAAGCTTTCAGCAGGTCAACTTGCTAATCAAGATCTATCACCAAGGCAAGGCAGCAACGGGGCTGCGAGGTTATCAAGACAAGTATAACTTAGCTATTTTGCACAACAGAGTCTAAGTGCATTCACGGCTCAACACTGACAAGTGAGAGCTTATGCACGAGCTAACAAATAACTCCCACGGGGTAGCACACAATCAAACGGGTTTAAGGCAGATCAAGCATGCATTGCAAGGTCAATCAGGTGGCTCACGGGAATTCAAAGTTGTGGCTCGGTGGGGTTTGCAGCCAACTTGGTAGCCAAGTTGTAGTTTAGCCAAATTTGCAATGCACAGTAGGCACAAAGTAGCAAGAACTAAATGCATGCACAGACTACGGGCAGCTCACACTCGACGGTATCACTAGGGGTGGAGCTTCAAACTTGTAGCTGCAGGGGCTAGCAAGGTGGTAGATGGCTCACAGGGCTCACAGGGGAGTAGATGGAGCTGAGTTAAAGCATGCAAGGGGTCAGGCAATCAGACTGGCCTCTACAGGGTTGACAGATTCACAAGTGAAGCTCAGTGCAATGTAATAATATTCCCAGCTAACATGTATGAATTCCAATATCATGGAGTTTTCAGTGAAGCAAATTGGTGGCACTTGGTCAGTATGTAGGCATGGAGCACAAAAATGTAGCTCATTCAACTAGCAAGAGACCACTCACCTTATACGTCGCAGAGGTTGCTTAAGGTTTTGCAAAACTCCGGTTTTGCGCCTTTTCCTTCTCTTCCTTGGGCTTGCTCAACGGCTCTCGAGCACTGCTCTGGCTTAACAAAGATTTTCAGTTCTCAGGAGATTCACACAGCTGAAGCAAGAGTATCAAAACATTAATGTTGAAATTTCAGATACAATAATTTTTGCAAGCAGCAGTATGTAACATGGAAGGCACTGCTGATGAGGGTAGTAAACTATGCTCACAGAAACTTATGATCCTCAACTACAATGCGCAAATAAGAACTACAATGCGCAACTGCAATGCACTATGCACAGATGGTTAACAACTAAGTTATATATAAAAAAAAAAACTAAAACAAAAGTTAAAGGCAGATATAAACAAGGGAGAAGAAATAGCTAGAACAGATGCAGAAATGGAAAAATTTAAACTAAGTTATACTAATCAAGAGTTATAAGAAATAACACAAAGTGAATATGTACAGGGATAGTAGAGAAAAATAGTGAAGCGAGCCAATGAACACAGGGCACGCGCCAAGTCCCCGGCAGCGGCGCCAAAAACTTGGTAGGCCTCGGAAGATGTATATATTTGGCCTACGGTGATAACCGCAAGTGCACGGCGTCTATCGGAGACGCGGCAAGTACGGGTCGAACCACAGAGACTTGTGGTGCTCTTGTATGATCTAAGGCTTCTTGGTGACTTCAAATGAGTAACAAAGTAACAACGAGATGGGTTTTTGTGCCGATACGGCTGGATAATGTTCAAGTGACTCTAACTAAGGAATGAAACAGTGACAATGGGGTTGCTAAGGTTATCAACTCCACCTTTAACTCCTATTGTGTGCTCAACCGAGTTGAGGCTTTCTTGTCTGTGACTGATAAGGGCAGGGTGTCAAACCCACCACCTATCTAAGGGGTTTCTCCATGTTATGCTTCAAATATCGGCTAAATTGCTAACCTAGAGTCTTGGTTGTCTAATGAAGCACAACCAGTCAAGAGAATTAGCTATTGTGCCTAAAGTATGATTTGTGGCAATCTCAAAAGCAGATGTGACCTAACTACAATGGATGCAAGACATCCATTGTGAGAGAAAAGTATTGGATGCCCTAATTGAAGACATAATTATAACTTTAATCATTCAAGATACTTCAACGAGTTTAAACACACAATATGGAGTTAGGGTTTCATTGAAACCCTAACAAAACTAATTAAAACATAATCAAATAACAAAATTAAACCTAATTGAAGCCTTTGGCTAGCCTGAGCGTTCTCAAAAACATCTTCTTCATCCTCTATTTATACAAGCACAATCCAAAACTAAAAACCCTAATTCTATTTTAAAAACAGAAAATTAAAGTGAAATTTCTCTCACCCACGTCGCTCCAATCTGCTCCCTCTTCGTCAATCGCTCCCTGCTTCTACGAGATGATGAAAACCCTAGACCTAATCCTCTTCTCTTTCTATTTCTCACTTAGTCTCTAGGGAAGAAACTATGAGAGAAATAGAGGGAGACTGAGGAGAGGTGGTTGGTGACACGAGATGGTGGTGGTGATGGCTTTGTCAGGGAGAGGGAAGGTGCTGGTCGGGTGAAGGATGAAAAGAGCAGAGCTCTGCTCTGTGATGGAGACGGGAGAGAGGAAGAAGAAAGAGAAGATGAAGATGAAATGGAATGCTCGATTAGGGTATAGGGTGTGGAGAGTTTTGTTGTGAAGCGGAGGCATCGAATTCTGATGGGACGTGCTGAGCGAGCGTTGGATTTAGCTGGAGAAGATCTGAACGGCTGAGGAGGATTTGGAGTAATCTGGTGTTGCACGGGAGCAGCGATCTTCGATGCGCATGGAGGTAGCGACCGTTGGATGTAGCCAGGCGAGATCTCGACGGCTCGGGATGAACGGGTTCGGATCCGGGTCGTGGGTAGCTCTAGCCCATGTCTTCCTTGTTGGGTTGCAACTGATTTGCGCGCGGGCTTTGGCTATCTGCTCCATAGATGTTTGACTCCAATTCTTCGCTCTTTAGCTCCTCAGTTTCTCCGGACTTTATTTAGTACCTAAAAACACAAAATTAATTAATACAAATATTTATTCTTGAAAACAAAGAAAACACAGAATATGGGATAATATCTGATTTCTAAGCGCAAAAGATGAGTAAAATGCCAATAAAAAGGTGTATAAATATGCACTATTTGGCACTCATCAACAGTCCAGGATTATGTAAGTACTTGAAACTTTTTTGATGTTTTTTTTTTTCCATTTAGGTCTTTTCTTTCTTTCTCTAGATATCTTCTTTCTTTCTCTAATATATTTTTTCCCCAGTACCATCATGGAAAATAGAATTATGAAGCAGAATTTAAGAGACCTTGGAAACATGAATAGGTTTTCCAGCTCCTGAAGACCTATCAACCATACTACCATCCAGAGGTGAATAATGATGATGGAACTACTCAAAACACTCAACCTACTCAACACAGTCAACCTACTCAAGACAATGAAGCTTGTACTTTCGCTCCAGTAACTATGGATGAAGATTTGGAGGATATGGAGATGTTTGGTACCTCCCATCTACTCCTGGTTCTGAAACCTCGGACATATCTCGTAGAAGACATTATTTCAAACAAACAGATGATGTTAGAGGTGCAGGGAGAGATTCATCAAAACAAAGGGCTCGTGAGGCTAAAGCATCGCAGAGAGCAGATGACAAAATGGATAATCTCATCGAACTTCTTGAAAAATCGCAAGCACAAAGAGTTTCAATGTATGAAACAGAGGAAGCGTACCTTAAGAAGCACATGGAAAACTCTACAATATTGGCACAAACCCAACAAAGAGAAAATGACTTGAAGATCCTATGCCAAAATTTGGATGAAGTAGCGGATTGGGAGAAACCCCTCTATAAAAAATGGAGGAACGAGATTTTGTATTAGTAAGTTATTTAGAAGTTCATTTTTAAGTTTTAATTAGAAGTAGAATTTCAATTTCAATGTATTTTTTTAATTTTTAGAAGTAGAATTTTAATTTCAATGTACTTTTTTAATTTCTTCAAAAAACATTGTAACCTGAGTTGGGAGTGTTTGTTGCTTCATGACCGCTCACTACATTGCTAAAATCGGGTGGGGGTCTACGTCCCATAGCCGTGGGTACTATTTGGAGGCGTTTGGTATCTAAGGTTGCAGCCACTCATGTGGGTAAAGAAATGGAAGCCTACTTAAGCGATTATCAGTTTGGTGTTGGTGTACAGTATGGTGGTGAAGCTATTCCTCATTCGGCTAACCGTCTGCTGGAAGAGTATGGTGAGACTGATTCGCGTACTATGCTTATGGTGGACTTCTCTAATGCTTTTAACTTGGTAGACAGGTCTGCTATGCTTAGGGAAGTTAGATTACGGTGCCCCTCTATTGCTTATTGGGTGGAGTTTTGTTACTCCAATCCTGCACACCTGTATTATTTGGATCATACCTTATTCTCTGCGCAGGGTGTGCAGCAGGGTGACCCCTCGGTCCCCTCCTTTTTGCTATAACTCTCCACCCCCTTGTCCACAAAATTGCAGAGGAATGTACTTTGGACCTTCAAGCCTGGTACCTCGATGACAGAACGTTGATTGGTGATACTATGATGGTCTCTAAAGCCTTACAAATTGTTCAACAAGAGGGGCCTTCTCTGGGTTTGCATCTCAATATTTCTAAGACAGAGATTTATTGGCCAGTGGTTGACACTAGAGGGTTAGCTTTGGCAGTTTTTCCTGAAGGGATCAGTAGGCCAAAGAAAGGCGTGAAGTTACTTGGTGGCCCGGTTAGTTCAGATCCACAATTTTGTAAGGACTTGGTTGTTAGTAGGGTGCATAAGACCTTGGAGTTGATGGAAGTTATTAAGAAGCTTAAGGATCCACAATGTGAGTTGTTACTCCTACGGAACTGCAGTGGAGTCTCCAAACTCTACTTCTCTATGCGCACGGTCAAACCCGAATACTTGTCTAATGCTCAGCCGTTGTATGATGAGAACTTGTTCGAATACTTACGGCAACTTCTTGTAGGTGATGGACCTGGTTTTGGGCTGCTTCAACAGAGATTAGTCACTCTTCCTATCAAGCACGGTGGGATGGGAGTTTATACTATCAACAATAAGAGGTGAAAACTTGTTCTTGACCCCTTAACCACTGTTCATGTTGAATTAACCTAGATCTCAACTCACAAAAAGCAAGAGGTGTTTCTCTATTCTAAATTGTAATAACAAAAGTTGAATATAGTCGACCTAGTCCATTCAAAGTATACATCACCAAATCCGAGTCATGAACCTGTTCACCGAAATCTGCAAGAGAAAAGAAATAGACTCGATATGTTGAAGAAAATCAAAGATTGTTGTGTTACCTCGTCCGATTTGATGTAATTGACTACGAAGCTGAGATTTTCGTGTAAAGAACTGTTGTATGACTATTGTAGAAACATAATTTCATTACGAGCATTAGGTTTTCCAAGTAACTTTGTAGTTCGAGTAGGAAGAACAGTAGCATTGATACATGTTCGTAAAAAGTGATCCATAGCATGCCACTCCATAGGTGGATTGTTCAGATTCAAATATTGAGGTTGAGGAGCAATCGAACCATCAGTATATCCAAACTAATTTGTGCTTAACAAGATTGAAGATAGTTGATCTCTCCAAACTAAAAAATTAGTTCCATCAAGCTTCGCCGACACAAAGTTTGAGATATTCGGAATAGGAAGCTGAAATAATGATGGAGTTGGAGGTGGATCTGGATGACTATAATGTGGTGGTTGTGGCAGTGGTGGAGAAGGATGTACTGGTAGTGGATTAGAAGGAATAGATGAATTATTATTGGCACCAACTGAATTCATTAAGTTGTTTGTTTTTCTCACCATGAAAGATGAAGAAAGAAGGTACAAATAAGTTGTGAAGAGTAAGTTGTAGGATCGATAATGGTGTCTGATACCATGAAAGATCTGCAATATCCAAAATAAGTTGTAATGAAAAATGATTTGTGATAAGTTGTATTACAATCAGATAAAATAAATAAATAGAGAGAGAGAGATAAAAATACTTATAGAATCATACAGGACTCGATAGTTAGAGAGGAGAGTGACATTTAACAATTAGTCACAGAAATGAGCTGTCACAGAGACAGATGTCATAAGAGCATTGGACACGGGAAAGATGGAGCTATAATGACCTCTTACAGAATTGATGGAAGCTCGACAAAAACAAAACAAAAAAAAAGTTTTGTTGATAAGAGGGAAGAATACGATGATATGAGGAGGGAAACATTATGGATAAAAAATTAAAATGCTTAGGATTAAAAAGATGCAGATCAACCAAATCAGTTTATAAATGACACGTTGATAAGATTGGATCTTCATGCTAATCAATAGAAATTGAATTAAATGCAAAAAAAAAAAAAAATACAAACAAGTACAAAACAAACACAAATAGATGTTGAAAGAACTAAATGATTATATTAAATACTATGTTGCAGCAAATTTATCAGAAATTAAACAACGCCCATTTGCCATCACATCTTGTTGATAAACAAGAATCTAAGTACCTTGGATTATAGGCTCTAAAAGTCAAATCCGAGAGGTGGGTCAATGACTAGATGAGAAAAACTCGTTTATTTACTATCATCCAGTGTTTGATCGCCTAACAAAAAAATATCTTCGTCTTTGAGAACTTTATTGATTCATTTGTCAATGACCTTAAAATTGGTGCATACAGTCCAAATTTCTTAAATAAAAAAGTTATGGGAAGATAGACATATAGGTTACGATTAGGATGACGAATAAGATCGATATGATCAGGGGTAGTGGAATTGTTACCCAATTTTTGCTTGTACTGTTCTTGCAAGGGTTAGAGTTTAAAAATACTGCTTGAACATTCAGTCGATCTTTTCATCCTACAAAATCAATTTTTTTTAATTCCATCCAATATGTTATCCCTCCTCAAATTATTTTTTCCCTCCTAGGCAACACCTACCAACAATGTAAAATCGCCTAGGTGTTGTGAGGCAGCCGACTGGTCTTGTGGAATATCAGAGAAATTAAATGGCCTTCCATACTCCAGGTTCATGGCATTTCCAATGATATTATTAGACAAGAAACTTCACTAGACCAATGAGATGTCAGGGTGAGAAATTAGGTACTAAGAATTTGTTTTGAGTCAACCATCGGGGTTAGCCCAGTTGGCTAGGAGCCAGATTCTCAAGTAAGAGGTCAGCGGATCGAGTCTCCTCTCGAGAGTTTTGGAGATCTCATGAAATACTCCTCATATGTAATTAAAGTTTAAGTTTTTAATGTATCTTCTTTCATATTAAAAAAAATTGGTATTGAGTTGTATGTGTTAGGATTAAGACCTTAGAATTAACCTCTCCACAAGACACTTATAGTTCTTTGGATCAACGTAGAACTAAAGAAAACAGAAATAAGATGCACTAAACGAAACAAGAAAGACACAAGATTTAACGTGGTTCGGCAATGTGCCTACGTCCACAAACGGCTACGATCAACTCTTATTATAGAACAAATTACAGAGAATTAAACCACAACTATGAGCAACAGGTTGTTGTTCACAAACATCAAAATAATTCTTTAGAAACAAACGTTCTAAACCCTAAAATTCTCTAATTGTGAGAATTCTCCTCTAAATTCTATTGTGTGTGTTTCCTTAAGACTTGTACACCTATTTATATAGGTTACAAACTTGAGTTCCAAGTATAAGAGTTATACTAGAAAACCACAAACTTGAGTTCCAAGTATATGAGTTATATTAGGAAACCTCGAACATAGCTAAATCGAGAAACTCCCTAACTTGGGCAAACAAGGAAACCTCTAGAAGATTCTAGACTATTATAGACTCTTCCTAAAACATCGACAACATAACAATTCTCCACCTTGCCGATGTTTTCCACTAAACTGAGCTTGATCTTCACAAGTTAACCATAGACTCTAATGCCCCTAGGGCCTTAACAACGAGCAGCATTGATCAGGCTGAGACACTTCTCAAACTTGACCTTCGGAACGACTTGCGTCAACATATCTGCTGGATTATCTTCAGTATCAACCTTCAATAGTTGTACTAATCCGTTATCAACCACTTATCGAACCTTATGATAACGAACATCAATATGCTTGTTGCGTGCATGAAAAACTTGGTTCTTAGCTAAATGAATAGCACTTTGACTATCACAGTTCACAATAACACTCCGTTGTATAATCCCCAAGTCTTCAACTAAACCACGAAGCCACAATGCTTCCTTAACAGCCTCTGTCACAGCAATATACTCTGCTTCCGTAGTAGACAAAGCTACAATTAATTGTACATAGACCTCCAACTGATAGGTCCTCCACTCAATGTAAAACAATACCCCGAAGTAGAACGACATTTATCTCTATCACCCGCATAATCTGAATCAACAAATCCACAGACCTTCAAACTTTACTCCTTCTCAAACACTAAACCAATATCCAAGGTCCCATTAAGATATCTCAAAATTCCCTTCACCGCATACCAATGTGCTCTCCCAAGGTTATCCAAATAACGACTAACTAAACCAACTGCTTGTGCAATATCCGGAAGAGTACAAATCATAGCATACATCAAAGAACCTACCGCATTAGCATAGGGAACCTTTGACATAAACTCATTCTCCTCACACAACTGTTTTGATAACTTAACTGTAGGCGGTATTGGAACACTAATAGCTTTGGAGTTATGCATTCCAAAACGACGAAGAACCTTCTCAATATAGGATTTCTAAGTAAGACATAAATCTATCTCGAGTAATCTCCATACCCAAAATCGCCTTAGCCGGACCCAAATCCTTCATCTCAAACTCTAAACTCAACTGTTTCTTCAAAACATCAATTTTTGACTTGCTCTTGGCAGCTATGAGCATGTCATCCACATAGAGTAAAAGATAAACAAAACTTCCATTTGGAAACTTCTTAAAGTATACACACTGATCGTATTCACTACGAGTATACTTTTGCTGCAACATAAACGTATCAAACCTGTTGTACCATTGTCTTGGTGATTGCTTCAAACCATAAAATAATTTCTCAAGTCGACACACATAATCTTCCTTACAAGCAACTTCATAACCAATGGGCGGTGACATATAAATGTCTTCCTCCAAATCTCCATGCAAGAATGTTGTCTTGACATCTAATTGCTCGAGCTCTAAGTCAAACTGCGCCACAAATGCTAAAAGGACTCTGATAGAAGTGTGTTTAACAACCGGAGAGAAAACTTCATTATAATCCACACCTCCCCTTTGTGCATACTCCTTAGCCACTAACCTTGCTTTGTATCGTACACCACTAACGATACCCTTGGAATCTGGAATTCCATCATTTACCGTATAGACCCACTTGCACCCAATCTTCTTTCGACCCTTAGGAAACTTAACAAGTTCCCAAGTGTGATTCTTGTGAAGAGACTTCATCTCCTCATCCATGGCTATTTTCCACTCAATGGCATGAGTATTACTCATTACCTCCTCAAAGGTAAATTGCTCATCCTCAAAAACAGATAATGCGTAAGACGCATACTCATCAAAACCATAACGGACTGGTGCACATCTATCACGTTGAGACGTTAAGGAAGGAATATTCTGAACTTGTTGTTGTGTAGATTCCTAAGTAAGAACCTCAAACTCAACTTCATCTTCTACAAGAGTTTCTTTTTCTTCTTCTATAGTAGATGAATTAGGAACTCTTTGCTCCACCTACATCGAATCATCTTCAACACCGCTACTACTCTCACTTTCAGTTCGAGATTCCCAACCTGTGAACTTCTTTGAATCAAGCATCGTTTTCTTATTAAAGGTCACATCACGACTAATTATGAACTTATTCAATTCTGGACACCATAAACGATATCCTTTCACACCTAATGGATAACCTAAGAAAATTACTTTCTTAGCCCTAACACCCAACTTATCTTCTTTCACATGAAAATAGGCTGGACACCAAACACCTTCAAATTAGAATAGTTCACGGGATTACCAGTCCATACCTCCATAGGTGACTTACACTTAATAGTTGTTGATGGTGATCGATTCACTAAATAGCACTCCGTATTAACTGCCTCAGCCCACCAAATCTTGTCTAAACTTGCGTTTGACAACATGCAGCGTGCTCTCTCAAGTAGCGTTCGATTCATTCTCTCCGCTACTCCATTTTGCTGTGGTGTACCCTTGACTGTGAAGTGCCTAACGATACCTTGTTCCTCACAAAACTCCTTTAGTGGGTCTTCGATGTATTCACCGCCATTATCGGAAAGTATCTTCTTAACCACACGACCAAGTTATTTCTCTACCATGGTCTTCCACTTCTTAAACACCTCGGTGACTTCATTCTTATGCTTCATGGTGTAAAGCCAAACTCTTCTCGAAAAGTCATCGATAAAGGTCACAAACCACCTAGCACCTCCCTTAGAAATTGTACGAGTGGGACCCCAAACATCCGAACGGATATAATCTAACATTCCCTGTGTGTGGTGTACATCGGTACCAAAAATGCTCCTACATTGCTTCCCGAAGATACAATGCTCACAGAAATCAAGCTTGCAAGTCTTCTCACCACCAAGCAAGCCTTTACTACTCAAAACGAACATACCTTTCTCAGTCATATGCCCAAGACGTATATCCCATAAACGTGTTGACTCCACCCGTTTCTCATCAATTGATTGAGAAACCATAGCTCCACCACAAACTATATCTCCTTGTAAGAAATATAAATTACCATGTCTTTCACCGGTCATCTTCAAACTACCATTGTAGAATACCTTCAAGAATCTATATTCAGCAACATACTTGTATCCAAGAGATTCAAGTACTCCTAACGAAATCAAACTCTTTCTCAAATCTGGAACATGTCTAACCTCTGAAAGTGTTGTGATAACACCATGCGAACGAACCTGTACCGTACCAACACCAACTGTTTTGCAGGCATTAGAATTTCCCATCGTAACAGTACCACCATTCATCTCTATGTAAGTAGTGAAACAATCCTTTGAAGGAGACATATGATACGAAGCACCGGAATCAAGCATCCAACCATCATTGAGATAACTCTTTGATGTAACGATTAACACTTCCTCGTCAAAACCACACATTGGGTATTCTAAAACTTCACTGCCTTCAGCAACCGAAGCAACAATATTCTTCGAATCTGATTTCTCACGTTTCTCATCTCTTGCCTTAAGCTTGAGACAATCAGCCCTAATATGACCAATTTTTCGACAATAATAACACTAAATATCGCTCTTTTTGGAATGATTCTTTGACTTCAACTTCTTATTACCATTCTTTCATGTATCAACAAACAAGCCCTCGACTTGTGATTCATCGCTGAACTCTTATTTCCTTAACGCCTTAGCTTGTAAAGCAGAGACCACATCATCGAAAACTAACTTATCTTCATCGTCGTCTTCGTCTTCGTCGGTTTTTCCACTCAGCAAATAGTCAACGAAAACATCATACGACGGAGGCAAAGAACATAATAATATCATGGATTTATCCGTATCATAGATAGTGACACTGATATTAGACAAATCAGAATAGATCTTATTAAACTCATTAACATGATCAATCATAGACTTACCTGGAGACATCCTAAAGGCATGGAGTCTACGCTTCAAGTAAAGTTCAGAAGTCAAATCCTTTTGTAAGTAAAGCTTCTCTAACTTCTCCCACAACACCTTTGCGGATATTTCACTCGAAAAGTTATGAGTGATATCCCTTGACAAACATAAACGAATAGTTGAACACGCCATCAAATCAAGGTCAGCCCACTTCTCATCAGTCCAATCCTTTGGCAACACAGCTGGCTTCTCCTTGATTGCTTTAATTTGTTTCATACTAACAAGAATACTTTTACATCAGTTTGCCATGATGTGAAATTATTCTTCCGATTGAACTTGATAATATCAAAACCATGCACCTTCGAAAATCCACTTGACGTAGAACTAGACATCTTCACTTCTAACTATGATCCTCTCCACCTTCACCGTACCACTTGTTAGGATTAAGACCTTAGAATTAACCTCTCCAAAAGACACTAATAGTTCTTTGGATCAACGTAGAACTAAAGAAAACAGAAATAAGATGCACTAAACGAAACAAGAAAGACACAAGATTTAACGTGGTTCGGCAATGTGCCTACATCCACAAACGGCTACGATCAACTCTTATGATACAACAAATTACAGAGAATTAAACCACAACTATGAGCAGCAGGTTGTTGTTCACAAACACCAAAATAATTCTCTAGAAACAAACGTTTTAAACCCTAAAATTCTCTAATTGTGAGAATTCTCCTCTAAATTCTGTTGTGTATGTTTCCTTAAGACTTGTACACCTATTTATATAAGTTACAAAGTTGAGTTCCAAGTATAAGAGTTATAATAGGAAACCACAATCTTGAGTTCCAAGTATATGAGTTATACTAGGAAACCTCAAACATATAGCTAAATCAGCAAACTCCATAACTTAGGCAAACAAGGAAACCTCTAGAAGATTCTAGACTATTCTAGACTTTTCCTAAAACATCGACAACATAACAGTATGTTGGTGCATAAATTGTTCACGAGGTTTAAATTCTTAATGTATCTTCTTTCCTATTAAAAACAAAAAATTGTTATTGAGTTGTCTGTTGGTGCACAAATTGTTCACGAGCCTCATGAATCTGAGGACACTGCAAGAATCAGTACTTTGGATGAGGTAAGGCACAGAAGCTAAAGGTATTTAGAACTTCTCCAATGGCTTTTGTGTGAGTGACAAAGTCTTTATCCACGTAGGATGCACATCCACTTTTAAGAAAAAAAAACTTCTCCAACCCTAACCTCTAAAATTAACATGTAGCTGACATGGCTCGGATTTGGATAGACATCTCTTGGTGAACCTCTAGTTTCAGAGGTTGGCATAGAAGATGTCTACACATCCTAGCCAACATTTTTCTGATAAAAATAAATTTAATATATTTAAACACTACTTTTTAATTACATATAATTTGAGCGAAATATTTTTTTCCCTATTTTTTCACACAAAGCCATGAATAATCACATTTCAAGATCAATAATTTATATACCAATCTTGTACGATATAATGTACAGCATGTTATCATTTTTGTTTGTCTTTTATCATCATCAATGATTAGATTCAGTTTGTTGTATTAGGGTTTAACATAGGAAAGATACCCTTAGGTATACGAGAAATTTGATTAGTACAAAAGTAGATGATAACATCAAAAAAGTGTTGAGGTTTTATTCCGTGAAGATTCCGGAACTTACCGGAACGTAACTTGGGTGTTTCCCAAGTTATGTGGCTTCCTAGTTTAAGGTTTCTATTTTTAGGAGTTCTAAGACTTAGGGAGCAATGATTTGTTTACTATATAAGAGGGCTTATATTGTGAGTAGAAATCATCCTCTTGGCAATCCTCTTGACAAGAGTGATCGAGGGTCGCAACCATTGTGTCCTACAATGGTTTGTGATAGAGCATAATCAATGTGAGAAGAGAGACTTGTAGTGAGAACGGGTATGGGAGAAGCTAGAATTCATGATGTTCTTCATGTTCTTGTCTAAAGTCGAAGCAACCATGGCGGTGGAGGTTTATGGAAGAAGAAGAACAAAGGAAGAGGTAAACTCTTCGTAATATGTCTTGTTGTTTCTAACGTTTAGCGCTAATAGGTTATATAACTAGTTGATTATATGATGTGTGTGGATGTAATAACTTGTTATGATAATGAAGATTCTCGAGGTGGTTTTGGCCGTGGATGTAGCCTACAAAGGTGAACCACGTAATCTTCGTGTGTGATTGTCTATTATCGTATTGATCATATATTTGTGTTAGTATTATCCGATCATGCTAATCTAAAGATGTAAGTGGAGGATTCAAGATAAGTTATCTAAAGTAGGATGTTTCATGGAATTGACTTCTATGGAAACATGCCGGTTCGAGATGAATGTAACCTCGGTTTCCCGACAAGTGTTGCGGTGAGCGTGGATAAAGATGGCAGTGATTCGGTAATTTGAAAAAGAGGTTTCAAAGAAGAGAAAATATTGGTTCGTAAAAAAATGATATAGATCATGAAGATGATGAGTAAATCAAGACCGAACAAAGAATAGGACGACATCAAGAAAAATTCAGCAACTTTGCTTGATGTGACTATGATTAGTGTTGAAGGTGTTTTCTTTAAGAGAGAAGATCGTTTGTGGGTTCAACTGGCATCTGCAAGTATTGTCGGGAGAATGTTTTGAATCATGGTGGTGCTAAGTGACAATCGCTCATACACAACATATGATGATTGTAGCATGTTTTGTCTACATGGAGGATGACTCAAGATTGTTGGTTCTTGGAGTTGGTTTAGTCCGTCTGGAATCATTTAATGGCTCAGTTTAAACAGTGTCAAGTGTTAGACATGTGTCGAAGAAGAAGTATTCTACAAAGGTGGAATAATGAGTGATCACGGCGACGAAGTAGTTTGATACAAGTCATGCAGAAACTTGTATAATTATACGAAGAAGTTGTTTGTGGTGATGCTAGAATATCGACACATAGCGATTCCGGTGGTGTAAGTGCAAAGAAAGGAATTTGGCTTAGGTGGTGGTTCAATCTCAACGTACAAGACAATTATTATTCGTGCTAGTGATGATGTCCGCGAGGATGGCTATATAAGGTGGTAAACATTCATGCTTTGTTGGAGTGAAGACGAAGGTTTTGTTCACGTCACAAAAGGTGGTGATTATTGGGGTTTTATTCCGTGAAGATTTTGGAACCTAACGGAACGTAACTTGGGTGTTTCCCAAGTTATGTGGCTTCCTAGTTTAGGATTTCCTAATTAAGGTGTGAGTCTATTTTTAGGAGTTCTAAGACTTGGGGAGCAAGGATTTGTCTACTATATAAAAAGGCTTATATTGTGAGTAGAAATCATCCTCTTGGCAATCCTCTTGACAAGAGTGATCGAGGGTCGCAACCATTGTGTCCTACAATGGTTTGTGATGGAGCATAATCAATGTGAGAATAGAAACTTGTAGTGAGAACGGGTATGGGAGAAATCTAGGGTTTCTAGGGTTCTGATCGCTGTCGTATGCGTCAAAAATAAATTACTTTCTTACTACTCAAAATATATAATATAGCAAGGGCAAGAAAGGATCGTTCCCACAGAGAGGTCTTGGGTTGTCAATATGTTTCGGTTTCCTATATAAAACAATAGGGGGATTTTCTGATTTTTATAAACTAAAATAAAGTAAAAGCAAACAAAGAAATAAACACGCAAATCAAGGGTGTGAAAATATTGGATAAAGGTTTCATCTTTTTGTTCTCTTCAACATGATGAGAAGAATCCAATTTTTGAGCGAGTTCCACTTATTTTTGCTCCAATGACTCCAAAACACCTAATAACTCAAAACCAATCATAAGATACATAATTTACAAGGACAATAGCAAAGAAAGCATAAATACTAGATATAAAATTAACACCTATCAAATTCCCCCACACTTAGACTTTGCTAGTCCTCGAGCAAATCAAACAAAACAATTCTAAAACATACATACAACTTCATTTCGTCGACGCTACGGTCACACTTAGCACGTATAACAAGCCTTTAAACCACTAGGTGTCCCTAGTGGAAGAGTTATAGTCTCGTGAGGGTTTACTAGAGATATACCCACAAAACCTACTTTTCCAACTTACTAGTTCTCCGTAATGATAGCATCCAACGCGCTAAGAAGACATAGAAATTCTTCACACTAGTCATAAGAAGTTAGACACATATATGAACACAATCTCATCCTTAAAAGTTGAGAGAGAAATAACCATCCCTTCTCGAAAGAATTTCGGGTTCGGAGTGATCAAAAGTCTCGACTCTGCCTCACAAGAAAGGGTTTTATGAAGTTGCTCTCAATAATAAACAACTTTTTTATGGGTCACACATGTGTCCAGGTAGGAATGAAGAGAGAATCCTGCGACACGTTGAATGGTAGGAAGGCAAAACCCTCCGAATTGTTTTGAAAACCCACATCTTTTATAATTTTGAAAACTCATTTTTCTGACGATCTCTAAGAAAGGAAATCAACCACTTATCGAATGTGGGAATATGCTTACTTACCTCGTTATCCGTTCGACGTGCAGCTAGCACCACTCTCACAGCATCCATAGAAACGTCTTCGGTCTTCAATCCTTGTCTTCATCTTCGTCTTCGGTCTTCAACTCTTGATGATAACTCTTGAACTTCGTAGAATCTTAACAATGTAATTCTTTCCTCTAATTCCTTGTTGCTTGAAACTTCATTATAAATATTTCTTCTTTCCATTGGCTTTATTGAAAGAACAAAACTAAAAACGAACTATACAAACCCAAAATATGATACAATGAATTTTTCTTGTCTTTTTCTTTCTTTTCTTTTTTTTTTTTTTTTTTTTGAGACAAGAAAAATAAAACAAATACAAAATGAAAATAAAACAAAACAAAACTAGTAATGAACCTAAAGAAATTTTCTCTCGTCTTTTTTTTTTTTTTGAGACAAGAGAAAATAAAATACAAATAAGATATAATAAAATAAAAATATAAGTACAAAGGCCATGGTGTAAGTACTTTACCGCTTGATTCTTCACAACTTGTATGTCTTGATATCATAAACTTCTCGAACTCCCATCTTGATAATCTTCGCTCTTGTATATAAGTCTTCAACTTGTAAAAATTCTGCTCCTTGTCTTGTTTCTTTACTTGAATCTGAAATTTGCTCATTTCTGTACTGTTGCTTGTAAACCTTGAACGTCTTCAACTTTCCTTCGAATTCGTGATGCTCCTCTTGTTGATGATGATGTTGTTTCTATGGACCTGTTGGTGTAGAGAGAGATAAAGTGGATGGTGTTAACTGCGAACAAGAATACAAGTGGTATGTAAGTTAGCAATTCGATGTCACCATCATGATTGACAAAATAACACTCAAGATATCAAAATAGTGCTTCTATTGGTGGGAGGTTGGGTAGCTCATCATTCTACCCGGAGTTTACGTACGGTGACACACACTCTAAAAGCACAAATTTAGACAGGTACAAAGAATTGAAGGTCGGTGCCTCACATTATGTAACATGGGTAGTCTCCACTATAGGGGACCACTATTCTAATACCGAATTCAGTATGCACCTTGTTTGCCACTGGCATGGTTAAATCCAACTTTAACTCTCATACAATTAAGAAACCCGATCATGTTCTCTGTCATCTCTAAGTTCAGTCACTCTTATGAGATTCTCAATGTAATCTTAGCGACATGTATACTATGTGACTCTAAACTAACTACAAGTTGGAGTTTTATATTCACTATTCATACAAAAGATGAAAATTTATGAAAAAATTACAATGCAAATGGTTAACCACTCCCCCATATTTAAACTTTACATTGTCCTCAATGTAAATTGAATCGTCCAAAGAAAGTCAAGGTGGGAAATCTTATAATGAAATGCGACAAGAAATCATAAAAAGTAAATACAAGACAAGAAAAAATAAATAAAAAGATAAGATAAGAAATACTCATCCAATAGGTTGCCTCCCATGCAGCGCTTGGTTTAAAGTCGTCAGCCCGACTTGCAAATTGAATTCCCCATACACCAATAATCTGAAAAGTTGAGGATCCTTCCATAGAACCTGTTTTGCAAATACTAGCTTCACACAAATATTAGTAATATAAAACAGAAACGAAGCTATCAACCGATAAAAGTTTCCCCCTGTTGATGGTGGATTTTCGTTCAAGGTTAAATTTGTAAAAAACCAGAAAAATCATGCGCTGACATCTTGTAAAAGATAAAGCCATTTATAAGTGTTGGATACTCCCTCACTTAATTCACCGGAGCATGTAGCAACAATCCCATTCTCGTGAATACATGAAATTCCTCCGAGGTTGGAGCATGTGGCAACAATCCCTTCTGTGAATTTCATATCAGCCTTGTATTTCCAGTACTCATTATCAGTGTGGCATGACGACTGAGTGTTACTCTTACAGAATAACACGAACCTCCAAGCACTATAATGAAACCATGTACGAAATACCCGTACAGGCTGATTCTCGGTGTGTTATACTAGCCCGAGCCCCTCTCGGTGTGTTATACTAGCCCGATTGAGCCCCTCTCGGTGTGTTATACTAGCCCGATTGAGCATCCGGACTGACCGTATCAGTCCGGATATGATCTGATCGCAGTCATCCAACTCCATAAGCATGATTGGATGACCCCAGATCAATTCCATCACCCCCAAGCAGGTATGGAATACCCACGGCCGACCCCGCATGGTCGGCCATTGGCCTTTGCTTGCCAAAAGACGTTCATACCAAGCATTATGGACGAAAAACCCGAAATAAGGGTTTGCGGCACATTACATGTGTTGCAAAGCAATCTCAACCATCCATCTTCGCAGGTATAGATGGAGGGTGTAAATGTAGATTCAAAGGGCCCAGAGCATGTCAACACGATCACCGTGGGCCCGCCGCCTACACACTTGACCAATTGGTCAAGACCAACAATGTTTGGCCGTGACAGAATCGTCACCCAAACAAGAGATGGCGCACGGCTTTGAAAGCCAAAATTAGGGTTTCAAGCCATCACGCGCGTCCATCTTCTCCGGCACAAATGGAGGGTCACAGATTAGATTAAACAAGGGCCGGTCATACCAGCATGACCACCGTGGGACCATCTACCTCCTCATGTAATCGGCCAAGGCATATCATGCCCGGCCAATCCAAAACGCCCGCCCAAACATGCGTGGTTATACTTCCCAAATTTCAAACTGATCTCGACCACTCAACTTCACCTAGGATGATTTGAATGGCTTAGATCACGTTTTCATGGGATATTCAGGTATAGGCATGAACACCAGCCTGCCATCTTCACGTCAAACCCATCGACCAAGACCGACCAAATTAGGTCGTCTTGGAACGCGCGACGGAAAAGCATGATGCGCGGCCTTTTGCGGCATCAATTTCCTGCCGCAAACCGATCTCAACCACTCAACTTTACCGGTCAAATTGAGTGGCCTAGATCGCGCCTTCATGGGACGGTGAGGTATGGGCGTGCACACCGGCATGCCGTCTACACACATGCCCGGTCGGCCCTCTCCAAATCCCTTTCCATGCTTGGTTTCGACCAAGCTGAAGAGTGATGCTTGCGCGCCTCTTCAAAACCCCAATTTCATTAACGGTCGCAGATGAGTGTCTCAAAGATCATCTCATCCGTCCAACTTCACCAGCCTGGTTATACAACCCTGGTCAGGAGTTAATTGGTCAGTGAGGCGTCATTACCCATCACTTTACCACACCATGATGCGAGACTGCATAAAATACACACGATACTTCACAAGTATCGACTTCCGAATAACACGATTATTCAATTCAAGATTACATGCTATCTTTCGTGGATCCACGATCCACACATTCCAGAAATCAATCATGTCACAAACTGGGGGGATACATACTGGGGTATTGGTCTGGCGGTTTACAGCGTGCAGCGTGCAACGCGCCGTCACAAGAACGTGTCAGGAAGTCATGGACGGTTAGAGATGAACAGGAGAAGTGGGCAAGACTGGTCGTGTGGCACCGACGCATAACTCCACTACTCCATCACTCCACTTCCTCCACTTCCCACGAGAGACGTGAATAAGGCTCAATGACTTGTATAAATAGGTTCTCCTCCTTATTTTCAATGAACGGAGAAGAAAGCAA
This sequence comes from Papaver armeniacum, assembly GCA_023531295.1. Classification (NCBI taxonomy): domain Eukaryota; kingdom Viridiplantae; phylum Streptophyta; class Magnoliopsida; order Ranunculales; family Papaveraceae; genus Papaver; species Papaver armeniacum. The sequence continues at coordinate 148,691 of JAJJWW010015235.1, forward strand.
AAGAGAAAAATAGGAGACAAGGAGACACAACACAAGTAGACGAGACAGAAAACCAAGTGTTAATACAAAACGTATTCCAACACCCAGAGCTTGCTTGCATCAATCACAAGCCTGCTCACCTTTCTGTTACAAGTCATAAGCAAGCCAACACCTTCACAATCTCAACACCTTCTTCGCTTCCCTCCCTAAGATCAACCCCATCTCCTTCACTTTGTGACCGAAACAAGTCCGGAACGGCCATTTCTTGGTTTAGGCCGGACTTGCACAGATTGATCTCTCGAATCTACAAGCACTCACCCTTGTGAGTGCATTTGTTTAAGGTTTAAATTCATTCCTCATCCACACCCCAAATTACCAAATTCTGCAGGAGTAGTTTTCACCCATAAACAATTGGCGACCACAGTGGGAGGTTGATCTCTCGGTTACACAAAATTGAATTCTCAATTTTTCGGTTTCCATCTCGCAATGTATCCGGAAACCACAGGTGGTTCAGATATCATGGGAAGTGTAGCTAGAATCTTTGGAGGATGTCTTGGCAAATCAAGCTGGTATCACCAGAAGGCAGAGCGAGACACTTCGCCTTTTGAATGATATAGCTACACAATTACAAGAAGGATCGGCAGGCATCTACTCAAGCAGTGCAGAAATGCTGAATCCTTAGTCAGGAGTCACACCTTTACCGGTGGAGAGGCAAAAAGAGCGCGTAACCGCAGGAGACTCAGGAAAGATGAACAACATGGTCCAGTCAACAATGAAGAACCGAGGCAACTCCACAGAGGAAAGGACTTGTCCGGAGTACTACAACGTCTACCAGATAAAGAAAGGGATCTTGCAGCCTACGGAGCCCTGCTAGAGGATTTATATCTCAAGACTCTTGTTGAAGTCCGGAAGACTGTCCAATCCGCGTCGAACTTCCAACCAACTGAAGAAATGCATGAGGAAGGAGAGATCAATCAGGAAATGCCTGAATACAGGGGATGGGAGCGTTCAATTCGATCACTCAGCGGTGATATTATGACACCTTCCACATCCCTTTACCCAGGAAAGCGATCCGCAGATATGATGGCACTCGCAAATCTTCCAACTTCATCTCCGGAACGTGCTCCACATCAAAGCCACGTAGAGACATCACAACGCCCACTAACGCAGGAAAAGCTAGACTCGAAGTACCTACACTTTCCGTTCCCAATGGAAAGGATTTTGGAGTTCTTTGGAGACGTGGGTACGAAAGCAGTGGTGGAACTACCTCTGTATGGCATCCACCAACCGATCAAGAAGTAATTGACCGGAGAGAGGCTACTTCGGTTGATACAAGTAAAGCTTCGAAAGCAATGGAACTCAGGTCTGGATCAGCAATCAATTCTGATGGAGCTAGTGTAGATAACACTCCCGGTGTCGAGGTACCTATCAGTGGAGCTACCGTGGTCAATACATCTCGTGGAGCCGTAACTTCTATCACCAACGCTAGCGGAGCAGGAGATATTCCAGTAGGTGTAACTCCTCCCATCACCAGAACCAGAGCAGCCGCAAATCCCGGCATCTCCTTAAGTATAACACCTCCGGTAGTCACCAGAGCAACAACTTCCACTCCTTCATCAGGACGAGGAGCCGGAGGGACGAGAGGAGGAACATCTCCCATTACCATTGCAGACTTGATGGAGAAGCAGGAAGTTCTTGCTAAGACTCAAATGGATATGGCCGCAACTTAGAAAGAGGTACTCACTTTTCTTAAGACATTAACTGATCGATTTCCACAAGACACGCAACAGCCCCTGGAGCCAACAAGGAATGAATTCAACGCACCGGAAAAGATATTTGGCGGCGCGGACCTACATGAACGATCAAAGAAGCGACATCGGATATGAGTGGTCTGTCATGGAGACTCCTACATCGGGCACCGATCCTCACAACGATCCTCCTCAAGTCAATAGTTTCACTATGAACCAGAGGCAGGTGGATCGGGAAGCGCTTTCTCTAGTGGAAAGTTTATGCGAACTTTCACACCTCTCGGAGAATCAGCGCACGGAGACATTTTGCTGTAATTAACCAGAGGAAGGTCACAACCGTGCCCTACATGTCACCGCATGCATCAAGGATTCAGAGTTCAATACGGCCCTTACCGACACAAGAGCGTCTTCGAATGTGATTACTCTCAAGACTCTCAGGACATCCAAGGTTCTCCCAGGAAAGGTCGTACGGAAGCCTACCACAATGACGGACTTCGAGGGAAACCAAACCAGCACATACTGGAGAAGCTCCGCGGAAAGAATCATACAAGTTCGTTGCGTCCCACTCCCCACGTGGGCGTCAATTCAGGAAGAAGACCGGCTTGCATCATTGAGGGCTAGTACCCACGATACATCTTTGCTGACGAAGCATTCTTCTCCATCCTGTGAAGCCACGACCCACGTTCACACGAAGAGGGAACGAACTTTTATGGAGAGATCGTGACCAGAAAGGGAAAACGTTATACCAACACTGCCATTATCAATTAGCAGGGGGGACTGTTACCCAGTCTCTCCACCTAATGGAATGCTACAACAGCAACGAACCACAAGAACAAGTGCTAGATGCACCACAACAGCTGCAAGAGGGCACCAACTGCACAACTGATGAAATTGAAATCGTTGAGGAATCTCCTAGGCCTATCTCTATCAGCTCAACCTTGTGTACGGATAAACGCACGAAGCCCGTAGAACTTCTCAAAGAGTATCAGGACATGTTCGCTTGGAGATATGAAGAAATGCCGGATTTAGATGAAAATTGGTCACCCATCATCTACATGTCATACCTGGATCCAAGTCGATTAAACAGTTGTAGTTCAGATCAGGTGCCGCATAGACTTCAGAGACTTAAACAGGTGCTGCTCCAAAAACGATCCTCCTTTACCTAACATCGACATGTTAGTAGATTCAACCAGCGGACACGGCATGTTCTCCTCCATGGATGGATGTAGCGGCTACAACCAGATAAGGATGTACGAGCATGACACAAGTAAGATATCTTTTCGAACTCCTCTCGGAAATTTTTATTATACCATACTGCCATTTGGTTTAAGAATACCGGTGCAACGTATCAACGCTCTATGACGGCAATCTTCCACTGGAGCCAATACCTCAAGGGAGCAGCCTCAAGAAGATAACGATTTCCACGCGTCATATCGAACAAGATCCGGGCGAGTCACTTTATCAGGAAGTGGTACATGTCTATTATGCTATGTTGGAGAATCCACGCTTTTGGTCATCTTATGGAGCTGTTGAACGCTCATCTACAACAACATATGCCCTGATAAAAAGAAACAGGCCTGCCGGTAATGAAGAGCCTCATAATATTTGTAGGGGCATATATCTCACCAACAGGAGATACAACCTTCAGCCTTCTGTAAGCAATTCCCTGAAGCAGCAAGAGGAAAACCACCGAGATACAACATCATGCGCGTCCGTCAACTCCAACTCCAGTACCACATGCACGACTCCCACAATGATGAAACAATGCCCAAGGTATTCCATATCTGGCTCGACAACAACCACTACGAACAAACCATGTAAACCACGCTTGGGGACTGAGTCTCAGCATGAAGTTCCTTCACCGTCAGTCAAGGACTTCTTCAACACGAGAAAGATGGTCAGTCAAGAATCATGGAATTCGCAAGGGTAAATCGAACTGAAGAGGAAGCCACTTTAACGCTCCCTCCAGCAGAAGCTGCTTCAATGGTCTATTCAAGAGCCGCCTCAATGCTCTCTCCGGGACCCTGTTCGCTTCAGAATCCTGCTTCAACACTCTTTCCAGGATCCACCTCAACGTTCGTACCAGAAGCCACTTTAACATCCTCTCAAGTCGTTTCAACACTCAAGCTACATCAACAATCTGCGCTCTGGTCAAGTTATCTTTGATGTACTCATTGCTCAACATACGTCTCATCCATCCTTCATGAGGACCCAGCGGAGCATGAAAAACCCCCGAAGTCGATAGGAGGAGGGCTATCCTGTGGAACGGATATTTTCATATAGTTGGAAGGGCGCGGTGAACAACTCATCATCAATGTTCGGCATATCCTTGAAGCTGCCAACACTTCCTGACTTGGTACCAGCATTATCTCCAGAAGACATCTCAACATGGATTCTTTTCTTCCACAATGAAATAAAAGGCAGGAGTTAGAACTTGTATGAAAGCACATGAGATATGTAGTCACACACGGCAAGACACAACTCACATCGGAGCACACAAAACCGGTCCGGCTCAAATTCGGTACGGATTTCAAGACCGGTATAAGTTTCAAGTCCGGTACAAGTTTCAAGTCCGGTATAAGTTTCAAGTCCGGTACAAGTTTCAAGTCCGGTACAAGTTACAAGTCCGGTATTGCTCAAGCTTCAAGTACGGTATTGATCAAGTGACGAGTCCGGTATCACTCAAGTTACAAGTCCGGTATTGCTCAAGCTTCAAGTCCGGTATTGATCAAGTGATGAGTCCGGTATCACTCAAGTTTCAAGTCCGGTATTGCTTAATATTCAAGTCTGGTATTGATCAAGTCAAGTCCGGTATTGCTCAAGTTTCAAGACCGGTGTTGGTCAAGGGCATGAGGCTGGTATAAAGTTGACATTCAGTCAGGCATACACGATATGGGACCCACGTTCAATCAAGCATATATGGCGGGACCACATTTATTTGCACAACACGGTTCTCTTATGTCATGGGAATCATGTTCACGAAATTCAAGCCCACGTTCGATCAAGCAGGCGCAGTAGCCCCACTAACGAAGCGAGCACGGCGATCCGTCGATTAGGCACAACCCCACGATCGAGCGGAGCAAGCACGGAGCGGGCCCTCGGCCGAAGCGAGGCATAGAAAGGTCGATCGAAGCGAGGCAAGACCGACATCATACTAGGGGAACGCTCTCCTATATGCCTTTTAAACGTAACATACTCCAAGGACATGATGACCCGTCTCTCTGGTAACATCTAACTTTGCCTCATAAGTTTTATCTTTAATTTGTCACCATCTCATGCCTACCACACAATAGTGTAACCATTATGTGCTAGGCGGGGGACTTAATGTTGATGGTGGATTTTCGTTCAAGGTTAAATTTGTAAAAAACGAGAAAAATCATGCGTGACATCTTGTAAAAGATAAAGCCATTTATAAGTGTTGGATACTCCCTCACTTAATTCACCTAGGAGCATGTAGCAACAATCCCATTCTCGTGAATACATGAAATTCCTCCAGGTTGGAGCATGTGGCAACAATCCCTTCTGTGAATTTCATATCAGCCTTGTATTTCCAGTACTCATTATCAGTGTGGCATGACGACTGAGTGTTACTCTTACAGAGTAACACGAACCTCCAAGCACTATAATGAAACCATGTACGAAATACCCGTACAGGCTGATTCTCGGTGTGTTATACTAGCCCGATTGAGCATCCGGACTGACCGTATCAGTCCGGATATGATCTGATCGCAGTCATCCAACTCCATAAGCATGATTGGATGACCCCAGATCAATTCCATCACCCCCAAGCAGGTATGGAATACCCACGGCCCGACCCGCATGGTCGGCCATTGGCCTTTGCTTGCCAAAAGACGTTCATACCAAGCATTATGGACGGAAAACCCTAAATAAGGGTTTGCGGCATATTACATGTGTTGCAAAGCAATCTCAACCATCCATCTTCGCAGGTATAGATGGAGGGTGTAAATGTAGATTCAAAGGGCCCAGAGCATGTCAACACGATCACCGTGGGCCCGCCTACACACTTGACCAATCGGTCAAGACCAACAATGTTTGGCCGTGACAGAATCGTCACCCAAACAAGAGATGGCGCACGGCTTTGAAAGCCAAAATTAGGGTTTCAAGCCATCACGCGCGTCCATCTTCTCCGGCACAAATGGAGGGTCACAGATTATATTAAACAAGGGCCGGTCATACCAGCATGACCACCGTGGGACCATCTACCTCCTCATGTGATCGGCCAAGGCATATCATGCCCGGCTAATCCAAAACGCCCGCCCAAACATGCGTGGTTATACTTCCCAAATTTCAAACTGATCTCGACCACTCAACTTCACCGGATGATTTGAATGGCTTAGATCACGTTTTCATGGGATATTCAGGTATAGGCATGAACACCAGCCTGCCATCTTCACGTCAAACCCATCGACCAAGGCCGACCAAATTAGGTCGTCTTGGAACGCGCGACGGAAAAGCATGATGCGCGGCCTTTTGCGGCATCAATTTCCTGCCGCAAACCGATCTCAACCACTCAACTTTACCGGTCAAATTGAGTGGCCTAGATCGCGCCTTCATGGGACGGTGAGGTATGGGCGTGCACACCGGCATGCCGTCTACACACATGCCCGGTCGGCCCTCTCCAAATCCCTTTCCATGCTTGGTTTCGACCAAGCTGAAGAGTGATGCTTGCGCGCCTCTTCAAAACCCCAATTTCATTAACGGTCGCAGATGAGTGTCTCAAAGATCATCTCATCCGTCCAACTTCACCGGACTGGTTATACAACCACTGGTCGGGAGTTAATTGGTCGGTGAGGCGTCATTACCCATCACTTTACCACACCATGATGCATGTACACATAAAATACACACGATACTTCACAAGTATCGACTTCTGAATAACACGGTTATTCAATTGAGATTACATGCTATCTTTCGTGGATCCACGATCCACACATTCCGAACATCAATCATGTCACTGGCTGGGGATACATACTGGGGTATTGGTCGGCGGTTTACGGCGTGCGGCGTGCAACGCGCCGTCACAAGAACGTGTCAGGAAGTCATGGACGGTTAGAGATGAACAGGAGAAGTGGGCAAGACTGGTCGTGTGGCACCGACGCACAACTCCACTACTCCATCACTCCACTTCCTCCACTTCCCACGAGAGACGTGAATAAGGCTCAATGACTTGTATAAATAGGTTCTCCTCCTTATTTTCAACAGAACAGAAGAAAGCAAAAGAGAAAAATAGGAGACAAGGAGAAACAACACAAGTCCAGACGAGACAGAAAACCAAGTGTTAATACAAAACGTATTCCAACACCCAGAGCTTGCTTGCATCAATCACAAGCCTGCTCACCTTTCTGTTACAAGTCATAAGCAAGCCAACACCTTCACAATCTCAACACCTTCTTCGCTTCCCTCCCTAAGATCAACCCCATCTCCTTCACTTTGTGACCGAAACAAGTCTGGAACGGCCATTTCTTGGTTTAGGCCGGACTTGCACAGATTGATCTCTCGAATCTACAAGCACTCACCGCGCAGTGCATTTGTTTAAGGTTTAAATTCATTCCTCATCCACACCCCAAATTACCAAATTCTGCAGGAGTAGTTTTCACCCATAAACACCCCCACGCTTATTCTTGTCCACACTTGGAAGTGTATAAAGAATATAAAAGTCGGGGACTACCACGGTTTCTTGTTCCAAAACCTGCATAGTATGAGAATCAAGTGTCTCTAATGGCGGAAAACGAGAAACAAAGTCATTCAACAATATTCTCGAAGCACATACGTTCAAACCAATAAGAGGTAAAGGAGAAGAATCAATATGCAAAAGGTTAGACAAACCTTTCACAATCTCTTGTATCACGGAATCCTCTTCATCCTTGAAAAACTCAAGTGAATTATTCACCTCTTGTATATCATGGTCCTCTATCAAACCTTGCAACCATTCTTAAATGCTTTTGCGCCTTAACCAAAGTCTCAACATAAACATCATCATTACAATCATTTGCAAGCTCAATTGGGTCTTCCACAATATTAGTCATATCGGTTTCATTCTCAACACACTCCTCTTTGTTGTAAGGCACATACTCCACTGCGGATTCAAGTCTCACCATAAGGAACTTTTTTAGAACACTCATTGCATCTTCCTCACGCTCTACCTTTTGAATAGGTTCTTGATCATTATAAAGATCAATGCTCGAGTAAGCTACACTAGTGTCATCTTATTCCTTTTCAACTTCACATTGATCGCAAAAAGACTCCATTGTACACTCCTCGGGGATGTCACAATAAATTGGTTCAAGCAGTGTATCATAATCACCGTCACTTTCATAGTTGACATAATCTTGTTCGTCGCTGAATTTAGTGTTGCTAATCTCTAACTCATCCTTTTGAATAGGTGAATGATCATTATTAAGATCAAGAGTTGAGTTCACTACACAATTATCAACGAAAGTCCCCAAAGGTTCGCCTTTTTCAACATAATTATTCATTTCCTCTATGTATTCATCAATGCCCTTTCTTACGTCGGAAACACCTCTTTGAAGCTCTTGGAGTGATCCATCCAAATTCTGGATATAGTGTTCCATTTGTTTGTAAAGCTCATTCGACAAGGCAAAAGTAGAATTACTTACTTCAGTATTGTTAGGCCAATTATCTTCCCTTTGAATGGGTGAATGATCAGAACTACGATCAGAAATTGGGCCAAACATACTATGAGCACATTCGATCGATGAAACTGGTTCCACGCTTGGTTGTCCACAAAATGACTCCATGCTGACCATAAATTGTTGCATCTCATCTACCAAACTCGAAGAAATATTAATAAGAGCACGAGTATCATCCCCTCTTTTTGGTTGTTCACTTACATACCCACCATAAAAAGGTTGATATGTATGAGAACAACTAAAAGGGTACGTAGAGTATTGACCATAACCAAAGGATTGGTTTTGATTGTACTAAAAGGGTACGTAAGGGTGATAGTTGTCATATTGTTGAGGTTGAAAGCCGTATTGATTGCTCCAATATGCTCCGTCCATAGAAATCGGTACCTGAAACGAGATTCTCAAAACTCGGTTAAGAACCAAAGAATAAGAAAAAAAAAACTAAAAAAAAAAAAAAAAAGAAACCAACAACAAGTGACAACCGCTGCCTCCCCGGCAACGGTGCCAAAATTTGATCGTTGTCGTATGCGTCAAAAATAAATTACTTTCTTACTACTCAAAATATATAATATAGCAAGGGAAAGAAAGGATCGTTCCCACAGAGAGGTCTTGGGTTGTCAATATGTTTCGGTTTCCTATATAAAACAATGGGGGGATTTTCTGAATTTTATAAACTAAAATAAAGTAAAAGCAAACAAAGAAATAAACACGCAAATCAAGGGTGTGAAAATATTGGATAAAGGTTTCATCTTTTTGTTATCTTCAACATGATGAGAAGAATCCAATTTTTGAGCGAGTTCCACTTCTTTTTGCTCCAATGACTCCAAAACACCTAATAACTCAAAACCAATCATAAGATACATAATTTACAAGGACAGTAGCAAAGAAAGCATAAATACTAGATATAAAATTAGGTGTTTTACAACACCTATCAGGTTCGTACGGGAGAAGCTAGAATTCATGATGTTCTTCGTGTTCTTGTCTAAAGTCGAAGCAACCATGGAGGTGGAGGTTTATGGAAGCAGAAGAACAAAGGAAGAGGTAAACTCTTCGTAATATGTCTTGTTGTTTCTAACGTTTAGTGCTAGTAGGTTATATAACTAGTTGATTATATGATGTGTGCGGATATAATAACTTGTTATGATAATAAAGATTCTTGGGGTGGTTTTGGCCGTGGATGTAGCCTACAAAGGTGACCCACGTAATCTTTGTGTCGTGTGTGATTTTCTATTATCGTATTGATCACATATTCGTGCTAGTATTATCCGATCATGCTAATCTAATGATATAAGTGGAGGATTTGAGCTAAGTTATCTAAAGTAGGATGTTTCATGGAATTGATTTCTATGGAAATATGTCGGTTCGAGATGAATGTAACCTCGGTTTCCCGACAAGTAGATTGATATGCAGTTTACATCTGATGCGGCATTCTATTAATTTGTGTTACTCATCCCCTTAGATGTACTCGTGTCATTATTAATAAGATGAACTCGTTTCATGATTAACAATGGCATTACCGTGTTTGAATCATATTACTCTCTATGACAGTCATTATATTACAACAATGAAGTGACTGGCATCAACAAAAAAATAAGAAAATTACAGTGAAACAAATGACAAGAGGAACGAATGGGAAATACAGAAAAAAGGATGGGTTGAAAATGACAGAGACAGTTAGACAAAGGGGGATTAAAAATAGATGGGTTGGAGAAGAATTTCTTTTATTCCCTAATTTTAGGAAAATTAGTTGCCATGTATGATAAAGGATGTCTTCCCACAATGCCACATATGAAGATGACCATATGACCATTGGAGAAGCTCTTAGAGTGGTAACAATTTTTTGGGTTAGGAACAATCAAAAAGAAACCTATTATAGGGGCTCCAAGAAAAGAGTTTTGAGGGCTCCTAAGGATTCAAATATCCTACAATGAAGATAAGGGGACCTAATTCATTAGAAAAATACTAAAATACCCTTAACCTATTAAATATTGAAAACCTAAAACTAATTTGTTTTCATTTCTCTCCTTTAATTCTTCCATTTTCTTCTTCCTCATCACCTCCATGGCTTATTTCTTCGATTAATCGTCAATTCTCAAAATAATTCATTATCGATTAACACCATTTAATCCACCCACAATAACTTCAATAAGGTAAAAATCAAAAGTCCATCTTATTTAATTGGTTTCAATGCATGGATAAGCGGAATCGATCGAATTGGGTTTTTTGAATAACAGTTTCAGAAGTGTCTACGGTTGGGAAATATGAATTTTCCCAACCGTAGGCTTAACTGTCTACGGTTGGGAAGTATGAATTTCCCAACCGTAGACGACTTCTGATGGGGAAATATGAATTTTCCCCCGTAGTAGGCCGAACTGCCTACGGTTAGGAAGTATGAATTTTCCAACACGTAGACTGTCTACGGTTGGGAAATTGTCTACGGTGGGGAAATATGAGTTTTCCCAACCGTATACTGAACTGTCTACGGTTGGGAAATGAACTTTCCCAACCGTAGACAGTACTGAAATTGTTTTTTGCAAAAATAAGTGATGGGTTTTCTTAGTTTTTTCTTTTTATGATCGTCATCTTCGTCACAACGGAGAAGAAAAAGAAGAAGAATAATAGGGTTTTTTTTTATGGTCATCATCTTCATTATGATTTATGAATGGAAAGAGAAAGACAAGATAATAGATTTAGTTTTTTGTATATGATCATCATCTTCATCATGATTTATGATTGAAAAGAGAAGGAAAAGATAATGAATTTACTTTTATAATTCATGGAGGGTATTTTAGCCATCACAAAAAATAGTTAGATCTGAGGTTTTGTTGATTACTATTTCATAACCCGATTTTGTCATCTTGTGAGCCCTCAAAACTTTTTTCTTGGAGCCCCTATAAATTATAATAGGTTTCATCAAAAAGTGTGATTTTTGTTCCGAATTAGAAAGGTTCGACAGGTAGGATAGGCTCAGGACACATGCAAACTGAGAAAAAATGGGAGGTAACATCAATTTACCTTCAGACCACGGTAAACTATGAAGCACGGATACTTCAAAATTGGTGACGTATCCGTATCGGCGTCGTATCAGTATCAGATACTTGGGGATACCTGGGGATACGTATCAGATACTCCATTTAAAGTGTCACCTTTTTTTAATTACAAAAAGGGTAGGGGATACTCTGGGATACCTCACAGATACTCTATAAGGGGATACTTCCTATAATCTAACATTTTTTTTATACAAAATCTATATATTTATATATTTATACATAAAATCTAAAATTCTAAATATTTATAGTTATTTGTAATCATGATCATATTGAATAATTATATCTAAACATAATAACTTGTTGAATATAAAGAAAAAAGACTTGATATTTATTTTTATGGTGCTTAAAAAAATGGTGCTAGAAAAATTTAAGGCTTATTGGGCAGACATGTTTTTCATGTTGTTTTAGAGAGAAATCGGAGTATATGTGATTTTATCCATTCAATTAACATAAGTAAGACTGAAACCCAAAATGCTGAAACTTTAATATTTGCTCACTTTAATAATCAAAATAGTATCTATCGGATTTTTTTATTTTAAGATTTTTTAGTAGAGTGAATTATTATTATATTAAATATTTTTTTGATAAATATACGTATCTCATATCCCCATTTTATAAAAATTGACGAATCCACGTATCAGTGTCACCGTATCAGTATCCCCGTATCAGTATCGTTGCATCATAGACGGTAAAGCAAGACATGGAAGTAGAAGCCAAAAAAATGGAATCCGGGCTTCGGGATTCAGGAAGAACATCTTTCTTCTCTTGACTTAGAAGTTAGAGCAAAGCACATATCAAAATTTAGAATCCCATGAATTAGCAAAATCTAACACTAAAAGAGTCTCTAGTGCAACATAAGCAATAGTGTAAACTGACGAATTGGCCGCTAGAACATTTTAGGTCTAGGGTTTTGGTGAAAAAACTTGAAAGAAATCGGTTTTAGTTCCTACAATTACTCTATCATATGGGACAAATCACAAACAATTTGCACGCAACTAGAACCACATATCAAATCCTCCCAAATTAAAAATGTATACATACATTAAAAAATTTCAAAAACAAAAGAAACTAAATTGAGCTGAATAACGGTGAAGTACATAGAAACCCACCCTAAGACGAGTCCTGCTTCGGCACATCATCCATGGATGTCGTCGGTTCAGTCGGACTAGCAGGCAATCTTTCTTCTTTTAGTTGCGGCTGTTGTTGTTCTTCAGTGTACATGAACTTCTCCATATCTTGTATTCTCGTTTTCATAACACTTGTAACTAGAACTGGTAAGAAAGAAAGAAAGAAAAAAGTAGTAGGAAGAAGAAGACAATGAGATCTGGCATGTTCACAATTTGGGAGATGGAAATGGAGAGAAAGTAGAATACCTGCAGCAGTTCCAAAAGTCCATATCCAGAGAATCTTCAAACCAGGGCTTTTATCTTTGAACATCTTCTTCTTCTTCTTCTTCTTCAGAAACTGTGGTGAGACCTAACAACTTACTGTCCAGTTTAGTTTATAGATTGATTAGTTGACAACCTAGATTGTAGTGTTAAAACTGGTTCTTTCATTTCCTACTTGACTTTTGGTTCCGAATCGCTCAGGTATGACCTGTTCCGGTTCTATGGAGAACAATCAACTCAGGTGATTGCCTTCAGAAAAGTGTTCATTCTCGATAACATTCGCTCAGGTATGACCTGTTCCGGTTCTATGGAGAACAATCAACTCAGGTGATTGCCTTCAGAAAAGTGTTCATTCTCGATAACATCAAATGAACACACCCAACCGGAACTGTTCTGAATTTTGTACTTGGATTCAAAAGACAACCTCGTCGACAATTAAGTTTGCATTTTAACTGGGACAACACACAGGCGATTAGGGAATTGCGAACAAATACTACCATCGATGAAAGAAGCCGGTCAATGCAAGTACCAGAATATGGGAAACAGGCAAGAAATAGCAGACAATAATAGGTGAATTTAGCAACCCCCACATCACGGAGTGCTCACCGCAAATCAGCTAGTGTAACCAAAACTATGGAGAAGCATAAAAGATTAATCAAGTTCTAGTTATGATAATTATAATTCACCTGGCTAATTTTTTGCAAATACAAAAAAACACAGAAAATTAGTAAAATTTATTCCGCAAGTAAAATAAACAATCACAAGTTTCGTCATCATCGACAGCACACCATTAAGTTGTAAACTAGATACGGAAATAAAAGTTTATCATATTCATAACAAGCCACAGGGGCACGGAGGGGAGGGGGAGGTTGAGACTAAGTTCCAATCCTCATTTGACGAGAGAAGGGTTGGGGGCTTCAACAGTAACCTCCATGGTCAGCACCATCTCCTGCACTTATTCTTCTTCTTCGGCCTCCTCCAGCCAATTAACAAATGGTTCCAAAGCTTTCACAAAGCTTTGTCTGCAACAACAGAAACCAAATCAATGACATTGAAACCAAATCAAACAGTTTATACATAGCTTATGAGTTTCCAAGCACAGTGATATCTCAACTGCTCACCTGCCCTTGGGGTTTGATCCTTTGCGAAACCAATGAAGAATTGTGTCTTCTGCAAGTACGTCCTGGTCATAAAGGTTTCGAACAATTTCAGGGAATAACTTCATCAGTTTGGTGTCTTCGTAGCATTGGATTTGGACTTTGTAGATTAATTCAAGCTCCAGCTTTCCATTGGTACAAAAGGCGTTCAGAAGCTTTGCCCATGTTTTTACCTGCAACGAGAAAATGAAACATATTCCGACCAATTAAGACTGGCACTGCAAAATAGGAAACAACGACAAATCCAAAGACCAAGCTTATGAATACAAAGAATTTTGTAAGAAACATGCAAGCTTCATCTTAGTAACACCATTCTGAGATGTAACATTCGACCATCCAAGAATACTTAAATTATCACTTGCAATCAAAGTAGCACATTGAGTTTCTAAGTGGCCTTCTTAAAGGACAACAAGAATATAGCCACAGAAATATACCTGGCGAAGAGCTGCATTGGCATTCTGCTGCTGGTTTTTCCCAGACCACTGTACAGCATCCATCAACACATCCCATAAAATGCGAACAACTTCAAAATCAGGCAAATTAGCATCCTTAACCCGTTGTTTAACAGTTTCAATGACCTCGGATATCTCAGTCTCCTCTGCTATCTGAGTTGTCAATGCAGATTTCATCTCCTTCAGTTTGACATCAAACATCTTTTTCGCATTGTAGTCAACCAAATCTAACATCCCTTCCTTGCTGAAAGATAAGCAACAGTGAGAAACGTGTAGATGTCAACTTCACATCCAGTGAAGTAGAATAAACAAGAAATGTTTCCAACATTCAAAATAGAAACTGCAAACTGGAAGTGTTCTCCTTGTCATAAAGTCATTCACTATTCAGAAATTTGAAGCAAAATGTTGCAGGAGACTAAATGGGAAGAGTGAGGAGGTATAAACATACCCGTAAGCCTACTCCTAATAAACACAAGCTCAGACAGGACTTACCAAATGGCAATATAGAAGTGAGACCAAAAAAAAAAAAAAATCTTGAAAGATTTACAATGTTTCAATTTTAACTACCAAAACAATCTAACCAAAAATATCTAACGAAGCCTATAGCATGCAATAGTGATATTAATATACTCCGGTATTTTAAAGATCAGAATAATATTTATACGGCTCACTGATCAGTATTTGCATCATCTTAAATACTTACGTGAAATGTTCAGAAAACCCTTCAGCAGAACGTTTTGCAGTAGGGAAAAACTCGAGGAGATTATCATCCATTTTCCCTCGCTTCAGAAGCGAAATAAGATCATCCAGGTTGTTATCAATCAAATATTCCTTAAAGAAATCTGTGATGAAAGAAAGGACTATCCCCTTCGCCACAAGATTACCCTTGAGCAGCGGCTGAAACACTGTGTCCGGTGGAAGACCTGACAGCTTCTGGGAGAAGGTAAGGGCTGTAAAAATTGCAAGTTTCTTCCTCTCATTCTCCTCAAAGAGCTCCAGTGACTGAAGGAATCTTCGCATGACATTTTCGAGATTTTTGATGAGGAAAGGCCTCCTACGCAAAATCTTTTGTATGTAGAGCACAGACGGCAAAATAGCTTCACGTGTTGGCTCACAATCTAGAACAGAGGCAGTGTGACGCTCCCCTTCATCAGGCTTGGTTGTGCCAGGTTGAGTACGCCCTCCAGTGAATATTACCTGATGCCACAAAAACTCAGTACAACTTTGGGACCTCAAATAGTGGCCGAGTATTCAGAACTAAAGATTTCCACCACAAGCACCAGAATATAAAATCTCAGGGCAACAAGAATGTTACCTCAAAAAATGTGTCACCGTATCTTGAAAAGTTAAGGTCTGAAGATTCGATGTTCTTAGCAACAAGCTCCTGTAAATACAAAATCTAGTTCAGACATAAAGTGCAATATCATCAAGGAAGCAACTACCACTACCATGGCATATATCAGAACAGAAAACTTTACTACAATTAAAGAAAAACATAACACATTGAAGAAAAGAGAAACCTACAAGATCACCCGCATTATCCAGATATATCTGGACCACTGCATCTGCAAATGTTGCAGGGTCCAGAGGCGCTGCAATATTCCGTTTGCGGGTCTTAATCCGCGTACCACTGAATATCAACAAACAATAAACGACAATTACAAACCTCCTTAAGAGAAAAACATTAAAAACACGAAACAAACTAATAAACAGGTGTACAAAAACTGAATTAACTAAATTTGACATACCCAAGAGTGGGTCTCTCCTTCGAGCTGCTACCAAATAAGAAAAAGAACAACAACATTAACACAGGTTAGATTCTTAAATAGTCAAAAAAAAAATCTTTCTACCAGTAATAACAATCCCATAACTTCAAAAGAAAAAAAAACTAAAATCCTAAAGAAAAACAACTAAGAAAACTCCAATCTCAAATCGAAAACCCTAGATAAAAAAACAAATCCAGGAATAAAGAACATAGTACAGCATAACAATCAAACGAACAGATCAAAACGGAATCCAATATTTTCCTTATAATAAAAAGTTAAAGATTTTAGGGTTTCATTTCAAAAACCGTAACAGATCTAAAATCAAGACAGATAAATAAAACGAACAAGAAGGAAAATGAAGATTAAACATAAATTAGGGTTTTTGATTGTTACCTCATAAACCACGACAAGATTGATCGGAGGAGAGCTTTGATAAAACCTAGCTTTGTGAGGTTTGCGAGAGGAGAGTGAAAATAGAGGGAGGGGAGAAGAGATAGAAGAAAAAAATAAGAGAGATTTAGGAAAGTGAAGAAAGTTTCGAAGAGGAAATTGTGGGAGTAACTAATGTCTTTTATACAGTGTGTGGGAGACAAAAGTTGGGAAGTATAACTTGCTGGCATCTAAGTGTTCTGCGACATGCCATTTTTTTCTTTTTAGATGTCGTGTGCTTTCTCTTTTTTTGGTTTACTGACTAACTACACGTGCTCCGCATATGATATCTTTTTAGTAGAAACCAACGCCTAATCCCACTTTTAGTGGGCTTTGGACTCTCTAGTCCAGTGCTAGCAGGTCTAGTACTAGTTGGTCCTAATTTACAAAACGAGAAACAATCTATTCTTTTTTAGACTTCAAATGGTTACCCATCCAAAAAAAAATGTTTTATTCTATTACCCTAAATAACTTTTCGTATATATTCAAGTCGAGTGAGAGTGCAGTTTTAGATCTGAAATTTTTAGGGAGAAAGAGAGAGACGAATTAAGTCCTCGGTTAGTAACTCTCTGAAAAGAAAATAGATAAATCTTTGTTGGAGATGACATCGATGGATTCACCAACAAATCAAAAGATAAAAAGATAGGTTCTTATTCTTTAAGTTTTGATTTTATATCTAAGATTATTGTCTTTTATCTCCAAGAAGAAAATTTTCGATCTAAATCTGATTCACAATCGGTGTTTCGATCTGTAACCTTGGGATGATTCTCATTTTGAGTGAATCATGAAAAAATATAGAAAAAAATTTGCAGAACTTTTAGGGCCCATGTTTGAATTTCGATCTATGTTTTTCCTCCTTAATCTCCATCTAAAATATAGCTTTAGATTTGTAATCATCATAACCTAATCTCTACTACTCATTTAATCTTCACCTTTTGTTTCACTTTCTATCTTGTTAGAGTTGCACTTGAATTTTAGATTTGTTATGTGGTTTCGAATGTTGGATTTGTTATATTTTTGTAGATGTGTACATAATTGTACACGAGTGTGTTATGCCATGGATGAAAGCAGATCTGGCATGTTCTGTGTGAGCATGGGTGTTAAATTTGTTAGATTTTTGTAACTAGAAGTGTCCATAATTGTACATCGACGTATCATGTCATGGACATATGACATGTTCAGTTTTTTAAAATGTTGGATTTGTGTCATTTATGTAGGTGTGTACAAGTATGTACACTGATGTATCATGTCATGGACATACGACTTGTTTTATGTGAGCATGAATGTTGAATTCGTTAGATTTTTGTAGAGGTGTACATACTTGTGCACCAGTGTGTTATGTCATGGATATATAGTCTTGTTAATGTTCACATGTTATTGAATTTGGTTATAGGAAAGTGAATTTTACAGTACATAGATATTAATTAATCTTACAAAATTAGGTATGCATTTAATATGATTTTTTCTTTGACTTGTTCATTTATTTGTTAGATTTGTTGTAGGAGTGTACAGATCTGTACACCAGTATGATATTTCAGGGATATATTGGACTATTTTTATGGGCAATGCGTGTTTTTATTTATTTATTTATTTATTATAGGAGTGTACATATTTGTAAACCAGTATGTCGTTTTCAGGGATATACTGGAATGTTTTTTGGATATGAATGTTGTTTTTGTTAGATCCGTTGTAAGATTGTAAATATTTGCACCCCTTTGTGTTATCCCATGGATATAAGAACCGTTTTCTTGGCATGCATGTTTGATTATCATATTTGTTGTAAGAGTATACACAGTTGTACACCTTTAGTTTTGGATGCTAGAATTTGTTAGGTTTCTGTAAAGGTGTGTGTATTTGTACAATAGTATTTATGCTCCGTAATGATTTGTTTTAAGTTTATATTATATGTATTAAATTTATGGACTTATAAGCTCAAAATGGTAGAGCACCCAAGCCTTTGCGGAGGTTGATGGTTCAAATCCATCTAAGTTTCCATGTTGTGTTTATTCAATATCGGTAGCGTTATTGGTACTTAGGTAGTTCAAGTTGTATGTATGAACAAACTGGTGCACCTTGTCTTGTCTCATGAATATATGGCCTATTTTTTGGGTATGAATGTTGGATTTTCTGTATTTTGTAGATGTGTACATAGTTGTACACCATTGTCCGCCTCATGAATATATTGTATGTTTTGTGAGCATGAATGCTAGATTTGCTAGGGTTTTGTAGATGTGTACATATTTGTACACCATTGTCCTATCTCATTGGTATATGATTTGTCATATGGGTATAGATGTTGAATCTGTTGGGTTTTTGAAGATGTGTATATTGTACACCATTGCTCCATCTCATGAATATATTACATGTTTTGTGAGTATGGATGTTGGATTTGCGAGGTTTTTGTAGATGCGTTCATAATTGTACACCAGTGTAATTCCCTTGAAAAAATGACTGCATAAGGTTATGAAAATTTTGTGCATCTGTACTTTTTTGTACACATGAGATAAAGATGAGGCGAAAATTAAAATTTTTAAAAAATAAAACTATATAGTCATATGGGTACTCTTTTTGTAGATCTCGGAAAGAGCTTTCCAAATACATAAAGTTTGCGAATTTTGGACGAGTTGTTTGAAAGATAATTTATTTTTTATTTTTTTTATATTATTTATATAATTGATGACATATTCATTAGCTCTTTATATCTCTTCGTTAGTGACATTCAAGTCTAGTGACCAAAAAACTCATATCTTCCAACTCACTTGTGTGGGGTAGTGTTCTTGCTAAAGTCCTAATTTATTGAAGAATAATTGTTCAAATCAGTTCGTTATACTCTTTCAAGTATTGTTAGTTGCCAAAAACACCACCAAGATCGATCCATTGGATTTATGGAGTTTTCATAACTCAACTAATGTTCTCTGCTAAAAATCAAGTTTTATTACCCCCAACTCAGTACACAATGGATGAAGCTCCACCGTCACCACCAACCAATGCATGGATGCAGAAATCAACCAACCAAAATAAATACCAACAAAATTCATCCCACGCCCGATCTCCTTTCACAGATAACTAAGAACCCATTAAAAAAAGAAACATGCAATGATCAACATGCAGTCACGCCTAATAAAGGTTCATCAATCGAGTTTAATAATAATAAACATACCACTTCGATATCATATATTGCATCTTCATCTTACCTTTCTACTGCCTCTAGCTTTTCTAAAGGAAAAGGAAAAGCAACTGAAAAGGTAACACAATCACCTATAGCTTGATTAGAGAAGAAAGGTCACTCATCCTCATAATCAATCACAAAAGCTACCAGACCTTTTCTACAAAAGATTAACCAGCACCTTTATACAAAAAGCTCACCGAACCAAAACCTTAAAGTGAATCCTCAAGACTCGCATATTTTCCATCTAACAGAAAGAATGAAGGACCTAAGAGCACTGCTCTGTCGAACTCGCAAGCGTTGCTATCTCAAGCTTGTTTGTCAAGTTTAGTTGCCAAAACTATAAGTCTTGATTTCTAGTCTATTTATAGCTAAGTCTCGGATTAGGATAGTAAGTGTAGTTGAGCTTTGGACTCCACGATATTCATCGAATGAAAAAGAAGAACTACTCGAGGGAACTTGTGGAACTTCATCAACAAAAGGTATGTGGAGACTCGAACTCATCTATCACTCAGAAGTCTATCTACTTTATCTCCTATTTGAGACAAAAAAGGCGTATTGCTATATAGACTTCAATTATACACATTTGGTATTCGAAATGTGTGTTGATAAGCTTTAGCTTTAACCAAGTTCATCTTTTATTCTTGACGAAAGTCAAAAGATGATCAAGTGAAAATCGCCTTGTAACATCTTACATGATTTGTGTGAGACAGTCATTTGATGTAGACTCGGAACGTTTCGTATTGATCATTCGATCACTTGAAAATTGCTTTGAAGCTAATAGTTTGTGTGAGACAGCTATTGTCGTCTTACAAGAATGTTTCAATGATTGAAATGAGGTTTTAAAACATGTAACCATGTTTGGATACAAACATAGGGTTTAGACATTTCTGTAAAGTCCAAAGCCGAGAACCATGGTATGCGTACCCATACGCGTACTGGCTGGTTGTTGGAAGTCTGGGAACTAAGTATGCGTACACGTACGCGTACTGGCGAAAGTTCAAGTTCCGTGAATTTCTGCTGGAGTTTGGAAGTGTGAAGTGGTATGTGTACCCGTACGCGTACTGGTATAACCAAACTCAGTCCGGCTACTTAGGTATGCGTACGCGTTTGCATACTTAAGTAGGTTATGTTATAAAATCAGTTTATTCATGAACTAATACATTTATATAATAAGGAATGCAATCTTTTGCAAACCGTGGCTATAATGTTCATGAAATGATTCGAGTGAATCAAAATCGATTTTGCTTCAATCGTGTCTTGTATACTTCTATGAGAATATAAACAATTGAACAACTCTCTAACTAGTTTCATTTGAGTCATTTGAACTAGTTATGATAAAGATGAATAAGGTTGATTTGTAAGGGCTCATATGGCTAACCATTGGTTAACTATTGTTGAACCAACTAAGTGTACACATATAGGTACGGTTACCTTTATCTAAATGACGGTACATTTCATTTGTATATAACAAGCTAAGTTCGATCTAACGGTTGAAAGATATTAGCTTGAGTCTAATCAGGTTTTCATCTAATGGTGATTATTGAATGCTTTGTTACCAAGGTAACATTGATTGCAAACCCTGATTTGGAGACTATATAAAGGAGAACTCTAGCAACTGGGAAACCTAATCCCCACACCACCTGTGTGATACTAGTTGCGACTAAAGTCGATTCTCCTTTAACCTTAGTTTTTTCACGAAACCCTGTAGGTTAATGACTTAAAGACTTCATTGGGATTATGAAGCCAGACCCAACTATTTCTCTGTAGTTGCGTGTTGTGATCTTGTTGTTTTCTATCGTGATTGAGTACTATCTTCTTTAAGATTTGCTCGAGATTTATTCTCCGATAGGCAAGATTGAAAAGTAGTCACAAACATCTTCGTCTCATCGTTTGTGATTCCACAATATCTTGTTTCGTTAATCGATTAAGATTATTGTGAGGTGATTGATATTTCTAGGCTGTTCTTCGGGAATATAAGTCCGGTATATCAATTGGTTCCTGTTCACCCTTATTTATCAAAAGACGGAACAAAACTCGTAGGTATATTTGTGGGAGGCAAATTTATCTATTCAATAGACTTTTCTGTGTGAAACAGATTTGTTTATCAAGTCTTCGATTTTGGGTCGTAGCAACTCTTAGTTGTGAGTGATGTGAGTGAGATACACCTTTTTATTGGCTAAGGGAATCAAGGTATTTTCTTTGTTTTCAAGAATAAATATTTGTATTAATTAATTTTGTATTTTTAGGTACTAAATAAAAGAGCGTAAGCCAAAACGCGAAGAATTGGAGTCAAGCACCTTGATCAGTGTGAGATTGATTAGGGCTCGACATTCCAGTCAAAAGTTATCTTGGTAGTAGGCTAGTATCACTCCAAATCACCGAGCCGTTGATCGCTTAATCCTACGGCCGCGTTGTGGTGTTCGAGAATCCTCGGACTAGGTAAAGACCCATATAGGTTTTTCAGAGCATTTGCGGTTTCCCCGTTAACAAAATTTCCCGACACTAGGTGTTTGTTGAGATCGAGACAGAGAGAAATTTTAGATAGTGGTAAATAGGTTGTCGTTCACTCTGTATATATTCTTTTGCATTCTTTGCTTGTCTTCTTGTTTTAGACTTTGTTGAGATTTTGATTTTAGGGCATATTTCATTACCTTTGGTGTATCCTCATTGCTTAAATATAGAAAATACTAGAAACAAAGAAATATATACAAAATATGGTCACTTGGCGATTAATCTTAGCACATAACCTTGTGCTTGAGCTTTGCCAATCTTTATTGTGTGATGATGAAGAATTTCGAGCCCATAGTCAATGGGCTCACCGAAATCAAACTAGTTTGCAAAAGAATAAGCCCACATCGTTGTGTACACACAAACCCACATAACTAAACCATAAGCCTTTCTTTGGGCTCAACTCATCTATTTGGCCGTGTATTTCTTGGTGACACAACCCGGGCTCTACACACAGCTAGGGCCGTTAACATCGCAACTGAGCCTTGAGTTTCACTGGGCCACACAGTCCCAACAAGCCAATGCTGAAGCCCACACCAAAATCAAATCCCAATAAACCAAAACCCAACAAAACCAAATGAAACCCAATAAACCAAACCAATCCCACCAAAACCAAATTAGATTGTGAGTTCAATAAGAGAGCTAAACCATGTCAGGATTTTGGTCTGCATCTGGGGATGGAAACAAATCCCTTAGAGGAGATGAACCCCCACATACCATAGTGATTTTAGGGAATTTCATGAGCCTTCTCCGGGCCCCGACTTCACATGCCCTAATCACTATGAGCACATGCATCATTCCTAGTTTTTCTAGGCAATATGAAATGCATGCTTGCACCTTATGTGGTGGCTTAGACCACCCCCATTGAATCTTGTTATATCTTGCATGATTTTAGACAAGTCTAGGGAAAACAATGATAATCCAATGTACGAAGTGTCTAGAAGTGACTATTGGGACCATAATCAACCTGCACACATGCATCATTCACCACAGTGGGGAGATGAACAATTTTATACTCCCCCAACTCCTAGTTTGCAATCAATTTACATGTTCATGGGGTTCATAAATTAATACCCTCTTTTGACTTTAGGAAAGTGTGTGATGGTACCTAGTTTGTCACAAAACATTTATAGCATAGAAACACATCATCACGGCAAGCGGAGCATTAGCGAATATTTGAAGAAAAGTTGAGATAGTCCAAGGTTACATATTTCAAAGGAAAAGAAGATGAGAATTAATGAAGTTTGTGAAAATTTAAATTTTATCGTTGTTAGTGTTTGTAAAAAAATAAAAAAAAAAAAAAAAAAAAATTATTATTATTAAGTTTTGTGAAGTTCAGAAGTTCGTCATCAACAGTTGAAGACTGAAGACCGAAGACCGAAGATTGAAGACGTTTCTATGGTTCTTATGAGAGAGTGATATTAATTGCCGATCGGGTGAGAAGTGAGTGAGTACTCCCACCCCTTGCTAATGGTTGATTTCCTTTCTTAGAGATCATCAGAAAAGATTCTTTTTGTCCACACCTTGTGGAGTCTCCCATTTTATTTGGAAGGTTATCCTTCTTACCTACAACGTGTGCGGGATTTCTCTCTTATTTCCTGCCTGCACACACATGAGAGACTAAAAAGATCTTTTTGAGTGCAATTATCATAAAACCCTAATGGTGAGGGTGAAGTTGAGACTTATGATCACAATCGAATCCGAATTCTTTCATATGGTATGGTTACTTCTCGCTCAAAGACTTAAGGATGAGAATGCGTTCTTCGATAGTTCTAACCCTGTTACTAGCATGCGAAACTCTATGTCCTCATAGCTTCTTGGAGGCTTGAGACTCTTTTACATTCTGAAGTTGGAGAAGGTTTTGTGGGTACACCTCACGGTAAACCCTCACGAGACTACAACTCGTCCACTAGGGACACCTAGGGTTTAAAGGCTTAGTGCATACGCTAAATGCATTCGAGACTGCGACGGGGTATAGTTAGGATTTCTTCATTTCGTTTCACTTGAGGACAAGTAAAATTCAGGTTTGGGGGTATTTGATAAGTGCCAAATAGTGCATATTTATACACCTTTTTATTGGCATTTTACTCATCTTTTTGCGCTCGAAATCGGATATTATCCCAGTTAGGTATTTTCTTTGTTTTCAAGAATAAATATTTGTATTAATTAATTTTGTATTTTTAGGTACTAAATAAAGTCCAGGAGAAATTGAGGAGCCAAAAGAGCGAAGAATTGGAGTCAAGCATCTCTGGGGTGAAAGCCAAAGCCCAAATTTTGGGGATTTTTTCATGTATAAATAGAAGGTGTATTTGGATGTTTGAGGTATGCACAGCTCTTGGTGCTTCATTTAGGGTTAATTTGTATTATTTTGATGTTTTAAGTTAATTATCAGGGTGTTGATGAAGCCCCTGATTTCTATGTCAAGCATATCTAAATTAAGTTTTATTCTTCTGTGTGATATTGTATGAATGATTAGTAGTTAACTGATGATGCTAACAAGCCTGTGATGAGTTCTGGGGATCGTAAGAAGAAGACTCATACTAGGGGATTGTTAGTAAAAATCAGTTAACAAACATCTAGTTTTGAGCTTTCATGGAAAGCTCAAGAATTTAATCTCAATTAGGTTGCCTGAACATGGGATTAGTGGTGGAATCACCACCCTGGTGCCTTCTACTTGTCACTGCCTTAGTTTAGAATCACACTACAAACTCAGTCGCTTCGACAACCTCCATATTTGTGTTACACATTACTTAGAAATTCAGTAGAGTAAGCCTAGAGATCAAATAGAGCACCACAAGTCTCTGTGGTTCGACCCGCACTTGCTCAGTCCTACAACCAAGACACCGTGCACTTGCGGTATAATTCGTAGGCCAAAATAACCCCATTCTCAGGCCTACCATGAGTGAGATCAGCTAAGGGAATCAAGTGCGCAGAATCCGGCGTGGTTCAAAAGGCGTAAGGAACGCAACTGTACCTTGATCAGTGTGAGATTGATTAGGGCTCAACTACATTCCAGTCCAAAGTTATAGTGTGCGTGAACGGCTTAATACATACTATATTTTGTGGTGTTCAATGAAATTTACGGTGTTTGTTGATCGAATTTTAGATAGTGGTAAATAGGTTGTCGTTCACTCAGACTTTGTTGAGATTGATTTTAGGCTTAAATATAGAAAATACTAGAAACAAAGAAATATATACAAAATATGGTCACGGGATGAAGAATTTCAGCCCCCGAGAAATCATAAATTAATCCTAGACATTTATAGCTCAAATCAAAAGAAATAATAACTCTATTCTTTGCCAAAGTAGATTCCATAAAACATTAGTTGTAAGTTGTGAGCATGACGCATCAAAAGTAATTTAAAACCAAGCATGCGACATCAAACAAAATAACAAATAATTAATAGAAATCATAAAACAATTAAATTCTATGCAAATAGTTATAAAAGAATTATTTTAATTACCACATGAACGAAAAACAGCCTCCTCCGTCGTCCCAGTGATGGGTCTAGCTCCGCATGATGAAAACACACTCAAAGGAATTTTTCATTGCTCAAAAAGTGTTTACAAAGGTGAAAATGGAGAGAATAATGAAAGAACCGAGTTTGGAATGGTGCAGGGGCGTTACAAACTCGTTGTTACAAAGCAGTGTTAAGAAAACGATAGCTCAAAACTGTTGCAATAAAACAGTCGCAAGTAGTGAGAATAGATCACACTTTATAAACGACAGACTACTAGTGTAGTCTGTTCTTCTTCTTCACTTCTCTAAAGATGAACACGACTCTGCAACTTCATTTTGTTTGCTCTCCTCTAACCCCTAACTTTCCATCCCTCTCTCTGCTACACCAGAACTCTTTTATACCCCACATCAACACATATCCTGCGTAATAACTCCAAATAATCCGTCATCAATCACATTATTCTCCTCTGCCAGTTAAGGAAGTAATTTCCTTTTTCTCCTCTTTCACGCGTATTCTTGCAGATAACAGACGCCGCACAGATTCTTACACATCTTAGAAGAAGTTAAACACGCTACAGGCACATAAAATCTTCCCGGAATATCTCAGAAAATCCCGAGTAAGTCTCCCTCTCTGTTTTGTAGCATCAACGTATATATACAGCCCAAGTTTATCGAATCAAATTGACTTACCAATCCTGTTTAGTCAAAACAGGACATCTCCAACCAATTCCCACGATTTAATCTTAAGAAATCTCGCTCCAATTCAAATCAGGATATCACAAAATATAGAGTCTTTATTACTGCCCATGTTCACGAGAAATCTTCTCTTCTTTCCAATTGTAACTCTAGTAACATTCTTGTTTTAGTCAAACAGGCTCATACCAACCAAATCCCGCGAAACACTATGAGAAAATCACGTCCAAATCCATAACAGAAATACCGCAGGTGAGTGGTCCTTCTTTCCCGCCAAATTCTGTTTAAATGAAGAAAAAAAAGGGGGAATCCCCTTATCCGAACTGGGGTGTCCATAGCAGATGGCCTGGGGTGTCCTTATCCAACAACTGGGGTGCGAATATCAGGTGGGTGTCCCTTAGCAATTAAGGTGCCCCTTATCCAGAACTGAGAGTCCGAATAACATGTATCCTCCGGGTGCCTATATCAACTTTTCGAGCCGAATTTTTCCAAAAATGTTTATTGCCCCAAAATACCTACAATCACATAAAACACCATAATAAGTACAAAATCGAGTACCAACAATGTAAAAAATTGAGGACAACTTAGACACAAAAATGTGTCTATCAAATAACCCCAAACTTATTATTTTCTAGTCCTCGAGCAAATTTATTCTAGAAAATAAAATCCTAACTCACTGTCGCAGGCATCGCGATTGCACTTAGCATGTGCAACAAGCCTTTGAACCCCTAGGTGGCCCTAGTGGCCGAGTTATAGTCTCGGGAGGGTTTACAAGAGGTGTACCCACAAAACCTTTACTCCATACCCTAGCTATCTATGCAGAACCTTAGAAGGCACTAAAGAATCTCCTTGATTGGCATACTCTCATTGACTACAGGAGGAAGTACCCTGATGCGAAATTCCAATTGATGTACACGAGTTTGCACTCAAGCATACTAAAATTCATATATAAGTGACAGAGCTCTACTCAGATAGTCGTACTATGGACATCAATATCCGGAATCAAACAAATCACATGAATAGATTAAGAAGATGGAAATAGAGATAGATGGTTGCGGATGGACGTCAATGCCAAGATGAATCCTATGACCTAATGGATTGAGATACTGGTCTTGACTAATATCAACACAGCTGGCATATACAAGGGAACCAATGGTCGATAATCCTAACTCTAGGTCAACACAACTGGCATATACAAGGGTACCAGTGGTCGACTTTATTGAATTTATTCCAGTTGGTCTGATGGTCTGGTCTCAATTTTTTTTTTTTTCAACTTTTTTTTTTCAAAAGTAACTCAATCACTCTATTTCAACCCAGCAGACATCCACATAAAAATTGTGCAAAATAAAAACAGAAGTAATAAGATGATTCCGAGATACGGTGAAACTATCATGTTATTTCTAACACCTGAGCTCTGTGCTTTTATGAATAGACTCTATTTAGATGTTTCCATCCACTCAGATTGGTTCCTCAACTCCTACAACCAAGATGTTCCCATCCACTTACATTGGTTAGTGTTATCCTTAATTGGCATAAATTTCTAGGCTCTGGAGTTTATTTATACTGCAACTAAAAAGTTTTTCCTATTGATAGACACATTTTTGTGTCTAATTTGTCTCGATTCTTTATATTATGCTTGTTTGCTTTATTAACTCATTGGATATGTTTTTACACATACCAGTTTTATATATATATATCTTGTTTGATATAAGAGACGAATATGTTATCAGCTATATGAATCACGGATGTTAGTGTATATTTTAGAGAACCTTATAGAACGAGATATGTGGTTAGCTATTTGATTATGAGTCAGTTGTGCATTTTGCTTAAATGGTTTCACTGCAAAAAGAAGGTACAACTTTCATTTCAATTTTCTGATGCAGGTAAGTCAACCAAAACATTCTGAGGCTGTGAAATCACCGATCTACTCAACGGAAGCCAATCTCGTATCGCAGTATCTGAAAAAGTTCTGAAGGTATGTGTTTTAAACCAGTTACATGATCTTAAGACCATATGAGTCTGAAATATGCCATCAACTACTATATGAATCACGGATGCTAGGGTGTATTTTGGAGAACCTTGTATATTTGTTACCTATTCATCTGTGTCTTCGCATTCACGGTGGAATTTGGCATATTTTTCACCCGAATATGGAATATTACTCTACTGCTGCAGGTAAGTCAACAAAATTCGGGGAAACATACTCTGGATGTGACGTCAAAAGATCCACCTAGTCGGAGCCAATCTGAGATCGCGACAACTAAAGCAATTTCTCCGGTATCTGTTTTATTTTTACATGCATTTTAAATCTCAATTTGTTTTGAAGTTTTCGCCTGAAGATGTTTATATGCCACATATTTCCGCATGGTAGAAGGTGCAACCTTTTTGACGAGCTGTCTAAGGCAAACGTCCTTGCTAGAGGTAGAGCTTTTCTGTTAACAGGAAAACAACAATTACATGGAAAGGATGGGTTGGAGGTTGATTGCCACAAAATCCTGATTGATGAAGTAATAAAACCGAATTTCTGTCTACCCGTACGATTTTTATGGTAAGGAAACATTAGGGCAAACTCTTGGAAAAGCGATTCCTTGGCCAAAGTTTGGTGTTCATTTTACCGAGCCTGCTAAGAAGGTTAGTTGCTTGGCTTGTTTGATTTATAAGTCGAATATACATAAACCAGTCTACCAATTATATGAATCACCGATCCAAGTGTAAATTAGAGAACCTAGAAAAATAGAAACATGTGTAACTTTCAAAATTCACTAATAACTCTTTTAATCTTATGCAGAACCCTACCAGTAATTCACAACCAACTACTTCTCTGCGGAAGTCTCCTTCAAGTAGCAACCCTTCTGATGGATCTAAGAAGCAGTTTCCTAATCTTATGCAGAACTCTACCAGTAATTCCCAACCAAATCCTTCAATATCTCTAGAGAAGTCGTGCACATCTACGGCAGAACCTCTGGCTAAGACATCTAATGGAGTATGTTTTTTTGATTTTTTTTCTTCGTAAATCTATATTGCTAATTCTAGCATTTTCTTTTTATATGATGTTCATATGCCGTATATCCACAGAAAGCAAAATACGACTTTTGGAATGGATCTAGGGGAAACGTCGTTGCTAGAGGCAGTATTTTACCTACGCTTCCTAACCAGAAAATACATGGACAAGATCTTCCTAAAAATTGTTATGTTGTCAATATTCAGAAGGTTATAGTTCTATCGTTCGTGTTAACCGAACCAAGTGGTGAGTTTAAGTTATTAGGGGAAGCTAAAGATGGTTTTGTGGCATGGCCGAAAGATAACTGTTCCATCTCTGATGACAAGGTTAGTTTCTTAGCTCTTTTGCTTTGTTAATCAAGTATATAAATAGTTTTACATAAATCGTGTATTCGGTTTGATTAAAGAATAAGTACGAGATAGAAATATATTAACACCTAAATGGAACATGAATGCCAGTGTAAATTTGAAAATTGATATTTGGTTACAGATTTTATTATGGGCGTCAGCTGTGAAAAATGCCACGGCCTTCGGTGAAGATGGCTTTATTACATTGTTGGAAAAATGACTTTTGTCTTGTTGAGAATTCACATGACAGACGAATTCTCCTTGGATTTAGAATATATATATAATACATTTAATCTCTTGCTGCAGGAAACTCCACAGCATGGAAAACCTCATAAGCAACCAGAACCAGTTTTAGATTCTGAGAAGAAATTGGACAGTGACCTAAGAACAACAAGAAGCCTTGCAGAAGATAAACTGAATGAGGAGCACCTAGCAGTCAATCCACATTCGGGGAGTCATGCAGCCTCTGACAAGCTTCCAAAGAAGATTAAAAAGGTGCGAGAGAAAGTTATATGTACAAAGTGTAGATCGGGCATACCAACTTCCGGATGGGAAACGAGAGAATGACAAGGTTTGCCGCGTCGAGAATGTCATAACCTGATCAATTGCTTGAAGAGACACCACCATCAAAAAGTTGAAGAAAAACCGATGATTTTTGGATAAATGCTCTTTAATATTTTCTTTTGCAAATTTGTTAGACCAAAGCTCAACATTTTTTACTATGTTATTAAAAATAATATGAATTTGATTTAACCACAATTTATATAAAGTATAAGAAAATTTGGATAGTGCCAGGTGGATGGTTTAGATGCGTCATATCTGAACGGCTTAGAGGCGTCACACGCGTAATACACACGCTTCGAGGTTAATTGGCGTGGCTAAACATAACATAAAGACACACTACACAAATATAAATTGGCGTGGCTAAATATCACATAAAGCCACGCTATATGGCGTGTCTATAGGTTCTCCGATGAACGGCTCCCAACGTTACATGTGGACGGTGAACGTTACATCTGAACGGTCAATATTGCATCATCTTAAATTAGATCCAACGATTCCTAATACGTCCACGTGGATCAAGGTAATTGGAAATGGGCGTGGCTAAATATCACATTTAGCCACACTCTATGGGGCGTGTCTATAGGATATTCAATGAACGGCTCACAACGTTACATGTGGATGGTATTCAATGGTTCCTAATACACCACGTGGATGAAGGCAAGTGAAATTGGCGTGGATAAAACATAACTTATAACCACGTTAAACCTATATGGCGTGTCTATCGGATAACCAATGGCTACACCTAAAAGCACTTAGCGTGTCTATAAGGAACCAAAGAGCCACGCCATAAAGCAATTTGTGTGTCTATAGTGAACCAAATAGCCACGCCAAAAAGAAATTTGGGTGTCTATAGTGAATCAAATAGCCACACCTAAAAACAATTGGCGTGTCTAAAGTGAACCAAATAGCCAAGCCAAAAAGCAATTTGTGTGTCTATAGTGAATCAAATAGCCACGCCAGAAGCAATTAGCGTGTCTATAGGGAACCAAAGAGCCACGCCATAAAGCAATTTGTGTGTCTATAGTGAACCAAATAGCCACGCCAAAAAGAAATTTGGGTGTCTATAGTGAATCAAATAGCCACGCCAAAAAACAATTGACGTGTCTAAAGTGAACCAAATAGCCACGCCAAAAAGCAATTTGTGTGTCTATAGTGAATCGAATAGCCACGCCAGAAGCACTTAGGGTGTCTATAGGGAACCAAAGAGCCACGCCAAAATAATAAATCGTGTGTCTATAGAGTACCAGTACTTAAGTTTTGGGACACTATATAGCAACGCCTATATGGCTCTGGCGTGTCTATTTCATGCAGAAATAGACACGCAAGGAAAGCGTGGCTATAAGCTACCTAAAACCACGCCGTGTAACCTAAAACCACGCAAGCAGAAGTCACGCCAAGTCCAAACCAAATTGGCGTGTCAAAACCCCTATGGACACG
The DNA here is from genome assembly GCA_023531295.1 of Papaver armeniacum. NCBI lineage: Eukaryota > Viridiplantae > Streptophyta > Magnoliopsida > Ranunculales > Papaveraceae > Papaver > Papaver armeniacum. The sequence continues at coordinate 180,507 of JAJJWW010015235.1, forward strand.
CCAATTTGGCGTGGCAAAATGGTCTGTTTGTACTAGTGATCATAAAGTCCCCGGCTATTTCTTTGGTGAGTTGTCGACACTTTTCCGCTGTAATTTCTTCTATCCGCATTACTAGGATCATGAAACCAATATTTGTTATTTGGTTACAGAATTTTGCTCTGTCTAGTATTGATGGTCTTCAATTCTCCGCTGCTGGGCAGACAATCTCTGATTTGAGCGTTGAAGAAGAAAATGTTGTGAGTACTCTCCTTCATAGCCAAACATAAATGCCTCATATGAAAATGCTAATTATTTGAGAATATGTCCAGGAGGATGTTGCCATGGAGGTGGAGAGTGCTGATAATCGGTCATCCTCCGAGAATAAAGGCGAAGGAAGTTCCAAAGATTCGGAACCGAATGAAAATGATGAACCTCTTGATGTTGACACGAGCAATCCCAACTCTTTGAACACTTAGAAGACTACCCAAGTAAGCACATATCTTGTAACCTCTTTATAGAAGTATGAAATTTCTGATTTATGAGTGAATGAATGAGAATCCACGTGACTGTTCAAGTAATTTTGGCGAAATACGTCGTCGGAAAATTTCAGATTTCAGTTTTTAGCAAAAACACCGTAAAACTTTCATATGACGTCGGATTTTCATGATACGCATATGTATCTTCAAGCCCGGAAAATTTCCAAGATTTAGTGAAGAAGCTTTTTGAGTCTTGAGCACGTTTAGGACCTGAAAAAGGCGAAACAGTAAACTTCCAGGAGACTTCCAGAACTTTTTCAGATTGCATGTTGCCCGATGTTTCGACCATATCTCTTTGCTCGTTCATCGGATTATTATGAAATTTTTACAAATTGTAGAGGACATCCATACGAAGATAATGGTATATAACCGATCCTCAGATTCCTTGTAGATTGCTCCCAGTTCGTCATTTAGTACAGAGTAGAGTACAATTTTTTCAGACAGAGTTACCGTAAAACGTATTTTCATGACTTTCGTGCTATTTGCTGGTGCCTTGGGTGTATAATGATGAAATTTGATGATGTGGTATTGATTGTATGCTGTATTTTATAACCTCATTTTTTTTCATGCTTAAACGACTCTAACCTCATGTAATCTTCGTATTAGGTGTCAAATACCGAAGTTGAGGATATTGAAACCAATGAGGATAACCCGAATTGCCCTGGTGTTGTTGATGAAGAGACAACCATCCCTGCACTTCAAGGCCATGAGAAGGTTGTCACTGAAGTTATGGAAACCTAGATTGTTACTGCTTCAGTGATAGAAGAAACCGAAACACCAGTAGAGAATACTGAAGAAATTGTTGCCCCGATTGTAGAAGCTGCTCCAGTAATTGAGAACCGTATAGTGGTGCATGAATATCCAAGTGCAAGAGTTGATTTTGATCCTCCCTTTGATGCTTTACTCCCATATCATGAACTAGTAGGTGGATTCAGCGTTCACATTGGATATGCAGGCTTGTACGAGAAAATATGGAAGAAGTTTGGTCACATAATAGTGGACAGGAACCCTGGGAGCGCTTATGCTTTAACAATGCAAGTGGGTATTATCTTGCGCGTTGTAAGTTACATATGCACTAGGGCCGGAAATCTTTTGTGACTCGGATATACTCTTTGATTGGGAGTTTAACTTGGAGAATTCAGAAAGACTTGGCTTCAATGTAAAGTGGCTTCGTAAGCAAATGAATGCTATCAAGGACTCATGTGAGAACAACATACCCTTTCCCAATGATGTTGTGATGGAGAAGGAAGACAAGATTATCAGGATGACTGAGGAGCTGAACAAGGAGAGGGCGGCTTTGCAGATCTTGAGGGATGCATAGGCGCAAAAATCCTTTTTTGCTGATTTTCTTTGATTTCTTTTCATAATCTTTTGAACTTCTGAACTTCTGAGAGATGTGAGGTTTTTATTTGGGTCTTGATATCGGCTGACTTTGGATTGGTAGATGATTGAGGATTTTCTTTTGGATTTGATAGAGATTTTCTTTTAAGTAAAATGAACTGAATTTTGAGAAATTGCTGAATTCAAATACTGATTGCAAGGATTGCAAAAGTTTTGGAGGAATTGAAATACAATGAAAGACAAATCCTAAATTCCAAATCCAGACGTCATGAGTGCTCAGACGTCCAGTACCTCGAATACCCAATACTTTCATACAAATGCCTTAAGCCAATTCTCGTGAATTACTGGCAGGGTTCTTCCATCTGTGTTGATCAATTTGTAGTATCCTCCGGTTATGGACCTAGCAACCATAAATGGTCCTTCCCAATTAGAGCTCCTTGCAGAATGGAGATCTCGTTTAGTCGCCTTAAGAACCAAATCCCCTTCTTTGAATTTGTTGGGCTTAGTAGTTCGCGCCTTGAATACTTTTTGCTGATTCCATGGTTGTGGCACGTATGGACACTCGTGTAGAGGAGAGTATCTAGCATATTGTCTGTCGTGCTTATCCATGTCTTCAGCAATAAACCTCTTAATATAATGATCAACATGAAGATGCTCTGAGCGTAACCATTTGGTGTAATACTGCTGAGGTGAGACTATCCACTCGTAGCTTTTCGTAATTGCTAAGTTGTTAGCAGGGAGAAGTCCCCGGACCAGAGCAGTATGTTTCAACATTGGTATTATGGGTGCATGAAGAGGAATAAGACTTGCCTGAGTACGGAACCTCTTGATGAAAGAATGTGTACTTTCTCCAGGATTCTGTGTGACTTCCGTCAAAGCTTTAACTTCTTCCAAGTGCTCGAATGACGGAGTATCTTCCATTTCTCCTGAGTCAGAGCTTTCTGCAACAGTAGGACATGTTGAAGGTGTTGGAGTTTTCTTTCCCGCGTGGATCCAAGTTCATCCAAGAATCATGTCATATCCCGGGTCTTCTCGAATTATGTAAAACTTAGTCTCAGTGCAGACTGAGTTTTCTGTAACTTTGATATTGATGTAGCCATATGCATCTCTGGAAGTCCCTTCGTGATACCTGATTGCCATGGGAGCATGAGTAGCTTCTTGTCGAGTAATGCCAGCGGCTCTGAGAGTTTGCAGAGGAATGATGTTGATGGCGGTACCGACATCAATAAATGCCCTCCTGAATTCATTTCCTTTAATATGCACTACGGTGACCAGTCCTCAGTCATATATTTTTTTGTCAGTGACTGAAGGTTCAGGAGGTACTTCTGGAATCAATAGGCGTCTTCCAGATACTATGTGGTTCAAAGCCATGAACATGTCTCCTCTTTGCGCTTTCGACAGATAGAGTAATTCACAGACATGTTCTATCAATGACTGAACTGCTTCTTTGACTGGTGCTTCAGAAATGGAGAAGGTCCGGACCAGGAGGGGATCTCTGTGCACTCCTTCAGCCCCCCAAATTAAGTTCTCTTGGCTCAACCTTTTCTCTGAATATGCATTTCAAGACTTTGCATCTACTTGTGGGATGATTGATGAACCTATGGAAGCGGCAGTAACGAGGATTTTCCATGTCTTCCTCAGTTGGGTCTCTCCTGACATATGGCAATTTGATTGCACCATCTTGGATCCAGGCATCTAATAGTTCGAGCACTTCTCCAATGGGGAGAGGAAAGTCAGGTGCATCTTGATCATGAGTCTATGTATGGCCAGGAGCCCGTGCCTCTGGTTTATCCTTCTTTTGCGTCTTTGGAGGAGCTGAAGTATGCTTGTTCGGGGTTTCAGCCTTGCGCTTGCTCCCTTCTGCAACAGCGTTTGTGGAGGGATGCAGGTTGTATTGCTTGTTGATCAGACGTCTGCTTCCTCGAGTATCTCGCGATTCTTCAATCTTTGTAGGTTTTGCTCTTTCCAATAGAGCAGGTGCAGTGGTTGCCGATCTCTTCGCGGCTTCATGAAGCTCTGAGAAAGTCTGGAATCGAAGATTTTCCAGTAGAGCCCTGTAGACTGGGAGCATGTCGTTGATGCACAAATCTACCAGTTGTTGCTCCGTGACATTTGGGTCATGACAATCCAAGGCCCGGACTCTGAATCTCTTCACGTAATCATTGGGGTTTTCACTGACCCTCTGAAACATTCTTCCAAGATCGGAGAGAGTGACTTGCTCTGACATGAAGAAGTACTTTATGTAGAAGGCGTTAATCATTTCTCCCCAATTTTTAATAGTCCCTGGTGCGATGTTGTTGTTCCAGGTGTATGCCCTGCCTTTCAAAGATTTTAAAAATTCCTTGAGACGAACAACGTGATTGTGCTCATGCTCTCCTAAGGCTTCGAGGAAACGAGAGACATGTTCTCGAGCATTGCTGGTTCCATCATACAGAGTGAAAGTTGGAGAAGTATAACCTTTCGGAAGAGGGATCCTTTGCGTAGCGGCAGGATAAGGAGGCTGGTGACGATGAACATGTGACGTCTTGTCCTTTCCACGGTTTTCCAGAAGACGCTCCAAATCTTCCCGAGTAATGAAATTTGATGATTCTTTTCCTGATGAATCGTCTGCAGCTTCGCGGACTTCGTCGTCATCCACCGAATGAATTGGATTACCTCAGGATCAGCATCAGAGGATTTCTCCTTCTATTTCCCTTTTCCTTGAGTTTTCTCGACATTATATCAGTGAGAGTCTTCAGTTGATTAAATAGTTCCTTCTGTGCCGTAGCCATATCGGTCTGATTTTTTGCAAGAGTCTCTTGCACTTTGATGAGATCGGCAAGGGTGGGTGGTAGGTTTCCTCTGACTTCCTCAGGGTGTCGGCCGAACAGAGGATGACCTTCCGTGTTAGAGTGAGGAGGAGTGATGTCACCAACTGTTTATGGGTGAAAACTACTCCTGTAGAATTTGGTAATTTGGGGTGTGGATGAGGAATGAATTTAAACCTTAAACAAATGCACTGCGCGGTGAGTCCTTGTAGATTCGAGAGATCAATCTATGCAAGTCCAGCCTAAACCAAGAAATGGCCGTTCCAGACTTGTTTCGGTCACAAAGTGAAGGAGATGGGGTTGATCTTAGGGAGGGAAGCGAAGAAGGTGTTGAGATTGTGAAGGTGTTGGCTTGCTTATGACTTGTATGAGTAAAGGTAAGCGAGGCTTGTGATTGATGCAAGCAAGCTCTGGGTGTTTGAATACGTTTTTGTATTAACACTTGGTTTTCTGTCTCGTCTGAACTTGTGTTGTTTCTCCTTGTCTCCAATTTTTCTCTTGTTTTCTTCCGTTGTTGAAAATAAGGAGGAGAACCTATTTATACAAGTCATTGAGCCTTATTCACGTCTATCGTAGGAAGTGGAGGAAGTGGAGTGATGGAGTAGTGGAGTTGTGCGTCGGTGCCACACGACCAGTCTTGCCCACTTCTCCTGTTCATCTCTAACCGTCCATGACTTCCTGACACGTTCTTGTGATGGCGCGTTGCACGCTGCACGTTGTAAACCGCCAGACCAATACCCCAGTATGTATCCCCCAGTTTATGACATGATTGTTGTCTGGAATGTGTGGATCGTGGATCCACAAAAGATAGCATGTAATGCTGAATTGAATAAACGTGTTATTCGGGAAGTCGATACTTGTGAAGTATCGTGTGTATTTTATGTAGGTACTGCATTATGGTGTGGTAAAGTGATGGGTAATGACGCCTCACTGACCAAATAACTCCCGACCGGGGGTTGTATAACCAAGTCTGGTGAAGTTGAACGGATGAGATGATCTTTGAGACACTCATCTGCGACCGTTAATGGATATTAGGGTTTTTGAAGAGGTGCGCAAGCATCACTCTTTAGCTTGGTCGAAACCAAGCATGGAAAGGGATTTGGAGAGGGCCGACCAGGGCATGTGTGTAGACGGCATGCCGGTGTACACGCCTACACCTCACCGTCCCATGAAGGCGCGATCTAGGCCACTCAATTTAACCAGGTAAAGTTGAGTGGTTGAGATCGGTTTGCGGCAGGAAATTGATGCCGCAAAAGGGTTGGAAACCGGCGTGACATCCCTAGTTCGGGCACGCGTTTCAAGACGACACATCTTGGTCGGTCTTGGTCGATCATACCAGCGTGTAGGTGGTAGGCTGGTGTTCACACCTATACCTGACTATCCCATGAAAACGTGATCTAAGCCACTCAAATCATCCGGTGAAGTTGAGCGGTCGAGATCAGTTCGTGGTTTGGGAGGCGCGGCCATGCTAGTTTGGACGCACGTTTTGGATTGACCAGGCATGATATGCCTTGGCCGAACACATGAGGAGGTAGATGGGCCCATGGTGGTCATGCTGGTATGACCGGCCCTTGTTTAATCTAATCTGTGACCCTCCATTCGTGACGGAGAAGATGGACGCGCGTGATGACTTGAAACCCTAATTTTGGCTTTCAAGCCGTGCGTCGTCTCTTGTTTGGGTGATGATTTTGTCACGGCCAAACATTGTTGGTCTTGACCGATTGGTCAAGTGTGTAGGCGGGCCCACGGTGATCGTGTCGACATGCTCTGGGCCCTTTGAGTCTACATCTACACCCTCCATCTATTCTGCGAAGATGGATGGTTGAGACTGTTTTGCGACACATGTAATATGCCGCAAACCCTAATTTAGGGTTTTCCGTCCATAATGCTTGGTATGAACGGTTTCTTGGCAAGGCTAGGCCAATGACCGACCATGCGGGGTCGGCCGTGGGTATTCCATACACGCTTGGGGGTGATGGAATTGATGCGGGGTCATCCAATCATGCTTATGGAGTTGGATGACTGCAATCGAGATCATATCCGGACCGATACGGTCGGTCCAGGATGCTCAATCGGGCTAGTATAACACACCGAGAGGGGCTCAATCGGGCTAGTATAACACACCGAGAGTCGGCTGTACGGGTATTTCGTACATGGTTTCATTATAGTGCTTGGAGGTTCGTGTTACTCGTAAGAGTAACACTCGGTCATCATGCCACGGGGATAATGAGTACTGGAAATACAAGGCTGATATGAAATTCACAGGAAGGGATTGTTGCCACATGCTCCAACCTGGAGGAATTTCATGTATTCACAGAATGGGATTGTTGCTACATGCTCCATTCTTGGTGAATTAAGTGAGGGAGTATCCAACACTTATAAATGGCTTTATCTTTTACAAGATGTCGGCGCATGGTTTTTACGGTTTTTTACAAATTTAACCTTAAACGAAAATCCACCATCAACATTAAGTCCCCTGCCTAGCACATAATGGTTACACTATTGTGTGGTAGGCATGAGATGGTGACATACATATGTGAGAAAGACAGGATAAAAGGAGTTTACCAGGAAGAGTGTTGGCCGACCGCTAGTTTCCCACGCCGTCACGCTTGTATGGAATCCCTTGGTGGGGCCGGTTTCTTTCTTTGGGTATTTGAATCAAAAGAGGAAACCAAATAAGAGAGGAATCCTTCTTCTATTGGGATTCTTCTAATTTTTGTCTATAAAAGAGACCAAGCTCCCTTTCTTTTTCTCACGAAAATTTTCTCTTGTTGTTGAGCAGCTCGCGTTCGGGTCTTCACTGTCGTCACCAACCGCCGCCACTCTCCGGTGCTCATTTTGCCGTCACCGTTGCCGGAGTTGCCGCCGTCCAAGGTAAGTTTCGCACTTTTTTTTTTTTTTTTTTTTTTTTTTGCTAGCTTGCTAGGTAAACACCTTTGGTAAGATGTGTATATGCTTAGTCTCTCCACCATTACATGCAAAACCTAGCTTTTAGGTTGTATCTTGAAAAGGAAAAACCTTGGCTTGAAATCTTGCATACACGATTCCCATGAATAAAGAAAATCGTGTTATGATGCGTGAGAATGAACGTGGGCCCGCCGTGTATGCCGGAACGTGGGTCTTACTCATATATGCTTGACTGAAATTTACACCGAACTTGAACTTGTACCGGACTTGAAACCAATACCAGACTGAAAGTTGTACCGGACTGAAACTTGCACCTGACTTGAAATCAATACCAGACTGAAACTTTGCACCTGACTTGAAATCAATACCAGACTGAAACTTGTACCAGACTGAAACTTGCACCTGTCTTGAAATCAATACCAGACTGAAACTTTGCACCTGACTTGAAATCTAAAATTTGTACCGGAATTGAATGGTGTTTGGACCGGCCATCGTGTGCTCCGATGTGAGTTGTGTCTTGCCGTGTGTGACTACATCTCTCCTGTGCTTTCATACAAGTTCTAACTCTTGTCTTTTATTTCATTGTGGAAGAAAAGAATCCCTGTTGAGATGTCTTATGAAGATAATGTTGGTGCCAAGTCAGGAAGTGTTGACAGCTTCAAAGATATGCCGAACATTGATGATGAGTTGTTCACCTCGCCTTTCCCAAGCATTAGGAGACATCCTTCTCATAAGATAGTCTTGCTTTCCGATTCAGAAAATATGGGAACTGATCCATTCTCTTCTTCAGCACTTGTGGTGAGATTTTGTCTCCAGAGAAACGAATATCCGCCTTCTCCTATTGACTTCAAGGTTTGCCATACTCCACTGGGTTCTTATGAAGGATGGATGAGACGTATGTTGAGTAATAAGGGCATTAAGGATAATTTGGCCGAAGCGCAAATTCTCAATGCGGTCATGGCATCTGCTTCTCTTGAAATTAAGAAAGACATGGCGGGTTTGATTACCTTCATTTCTCGGTGGCGCATTTCTACTCATACAGCCATATCTAGATGGGGAGAAATGACTATTACTCTGGAGAGTGTAGCTGCATTAATGAACCCGCTCATTCTTTGGAAGTCTTTCTTACGAGCTCTCGATACGGAGAAAAGTAACTATGGTGCTATACTTCAAAAAGTGGCGGAAGTCGACGGTCTGGACAAGGAAGAGAAAAAGATGCGATATGCTTTTACACCGGTGGGTGTCGGAGTGGTCTCTGCGGACCCAGAGAGTCGGACCAAGAGTTGGAAAACGAGCTCGGTGTGATTGCGTTCTGTCTTTATGGCTATCCATGGATATATTCGACGATGGTTCCGGGAAAGAAGACCATTAGAAGTGACCTTGTTAAGATTGCTATAAGGTGGCGAAGGGTGAAGTTCTTCCTCTGGGCTCATTGTTCCTTGGATCCTTTGTATTCTCATTTGGATGCTTTAGCAATGGACATGCATGCTTCTAACGGGTACAAGAAGGTGGATTCGCACATTCACTTCGCTTTTCTTCAGGCGCTCTTATGGGAACACTTCAAAAGTTACGCTCCTGCTCCTGGAAATTCGCTCAATAACTTATATGGTGGCTCGAGAATACTCCGTTGGAATAAAAGGCGTCCCAGAGGTGGTGCGAAACTTGTGGACGTATTTGACAATGTGTCTTCTGTAGATTTCCGTCCATGGGGGTCGGTCCACTCTTCCATTGTTCAGCCAAAGACCTTTGCTATCGCTTCTGACGGTCCTGATGTTGTGTTGTGTACCGATGTCGAAACTATGAAATCTGGAGAACTTATTTACCTGCGCAGCTGCATTCCAGGATATGTTCCGTCTCTATTTAACGGAGAATTTTCTGTGACTCCGTACAATATTGACAGGGCTGCTCGCCAAATGGGATTTGATCAGGGTGTCCCATTCATTCGTTCACCAAGGGTTCCGAAAGAATCTCTCCCGAATATTCTTAACGCTGGCATGTTTGTAGAACGGGTGAGCCTTCCCTTCTGGCCTATTGGGAGAAACCCAGTGGTAACCGATAAGTATAAGGAATTTTGGAAGAAACAACTGTTGGTTTTCCAGAAATTTTCGGAGAGTGTTGTGACAGATTCCCGTAGTGAGCCATCTTCTGACGTCTTGACGAAGCATTTCCGGTTGAAGCCACTTCCAGCCAAACGGACCCGGAGCCGAGGTTGCAGTCCCCAAGTAGGAGAGAGACCTAAGAGGCAAGCATGTGGTCCGGTAATCCTCAATTCCTCCAATATGCAGGTATTTAAATTTCCTCCCATCGGTTCTTTCATTTCTCCGGTGTAAATTCTTCTAAAAAACGATCCTTGCCTGAAATCAGGGAATTTCGAAAGAGAATGTCTTCACCAGGTTGGCGCGCATTCAAAATGAGAAGGCTGGCAGCGCTGATCTTCATGCTGAGAAGTCTGGAGAAACTGATCTTCATGTTGAGAAGTCGCGCACCGATCTTCTTGAGTCCGTATCTTCGATCTTTACACCGAGAAGTCCTGGGAAACCACTTCTTTTCCGAGACCATGACAGGGATGATGCAAGCTCGGTTGGACGAGGCGCTTCCCTTAGTGATCTTATTGACGGGGTCGTGATGGAAATTAGCACCCAGAGCGAAATAGATGTCGGAAGGAATGTAAGAGAGGCAGTGCCTGCTAGAGTTGAGGCGGCTCCTCTTGAGATCCATCCTGAACAGGTTCCAGTCAATATGGCTATTGTGGTGACTCCTTCTGAAAGGCCTCCTGCAACTGATAAGGCTCCCGCGGTTAGTGAATTACCGGTGATGCAGCCTGGGGCTTTGTTCGATCCTCCTTTCACTATCCCTTATCCAGGCCATGTGTTGGTTGGTGGATTCAGCGTGCCGGTTCAATTCAAAGAGTTGTACACAGCGATATGGGAGAAGCACGGTCACATTGCTACCACCACGAAACTCAAAAGTCGTCTTGCGTTAGTCAACCGCGTCCAAGAAGCTTTAGTTTCTATCCAGGGGATGAGCGTCACGACCGGGTCGAACAGGTTTCGAGGAGATGATTGAAGATTGGAGGTGCCATCGGGACGTGTTTGCGCAGTACAGCTTCAATGCTCCTTGGTTCTTCGAAGGTTTCTCCAAGATTCAGGAGCTCCAGAAATTACAGGATGAAGTCCCTTTCGCGGACTGTGTTGCTCGCCAGGAAGAAGAGGTTGAGAAGTTGTCTAAGGAACTGGAGCTGAAGCAGGCTGTGCTTCGAAGGATGAAGGTCTCTCTTGCCCAGAAGGACGAGTTGTTGCTGAAGGACTTTCCTTGAAGTATTCATGCCATATACTTGTCTCTTCTTTTAGATGTTTTTTCTTTTTGAGTGATAGTGAGGATTTTCTTTGATCTCCGGTTTTGGATTAATAGGTGATTGAATTGGCTTATTTTGAGATAGTTTTGTGAACAGCCTTTTTGAAAGAGATTATGTTAAATGAAATTCGAATCTTAGTCATGAATGATTGCACATATCACATGAAATTGCAAATGTTATGCAAAAGGGAGGTACGGATGGAAACAAACATGGCGTTGATCACTGAGCCTCTTTCTCCACGTGCGGGATGCCAAGTCCCCAGTGGATTCCAAACTATCTTTCTTGTAAAATTGTTGAGTAAAACTTACTTGCTTTCGAAGCCTCACTTGTATCGAACCGGAGTTGCCTTTCTAAGAAAATCCTCCGCACCAATCTCTCAGAGTTATCGATCTGGACCAAGCTTCTCCTAAACAATGCGCTTCAAAGCGTTGCATTCACTGGTGGGGTGATGGAGGAACCGGTGGAAATGACAGTACCTCGGGTCCATTAATTCTTGATCAGTAGGCGGACGCCATACCGGGGTAGCTCCACCTCTCCATTTTGTACCCACGCCTCTAGTAGCTCCGAATCTTCTTCATTGGGAAGGGGAAATGTAAGTACCTTGAGTCCGGCTTTTCTGTGTTAGTGGGCATTGTGATGTCTCTCCGTGGCTTTGATGTGGAACAGGAGATGAAGTTGGGAGATTTGCAAGTGCCATCATATCTCGGGTCGCTTGCCTAGGTAAAGGGATGTGGAAGGTGTCGTAATGTCATCGCTTTGAGTGATCGGATTGAACGTTCCCATCCTCTCGTATTCGTGTATTTCCTGATTGATTTCTCCTTCCTCAAGCATTTCTTCAGTGGGTTGAAAAGTCGACGCGGATTGGACAGTCTTCCGGGCTTCAGCAAGAGTTTTGAGATATAAATCCTCTAGCATGGCTCCATAGCGGCTGCAGGCTCCCTTTCTTTATCTCGCGAGACATTGTAGTACTCCGAACAAGTCTTTTCCTCTGTCTGGACCATGTTGTCCATCTTTCTTGATTCGTTTTCGATTGCGTGCTCTTTTTGCTTCTCCACTTGTAAAGGTGTGACTCCTGGCTAAGGATTCAACGTTTCTTGCACTGTCTGAGTTGATGCCTATCGACCCCTCTTGTAGTTGTGCTGCTATACCATTCAAAAGGCGAAATGTCTCGCTCTGCCTTCTGGTGATACCGGCTTGATTTGCCAAGACATCCTCCAACATTCCAGCTATGCTCCCCATGTTATCTCGAACCACTGCGGATTAGGGTGAGGATACATCGTGAGACGAAAAATCGAAGAATTGAGAATTCGATTTTTGTAACCGAGAGATCAATCTCCCACCGTGGTCGCCAATTGTTTATGGGTGAAAACTACTCCTGTAGAATTTGGTAATTTGGGGTGTGGATGAGGAATGAATTTAAACCTTAAACAAATGCACTGCGCGGTGAGTGCTTGTAGATTCGAGAGATCAATCGTGCAAGTCCGGCCTAAACCAAGAAATGGCCGTTCCGGACTTATTTCGGTCACAAAGTGAAGGAGATGGGGTTGATCTCAGGGAGGGAAGCGAAGAAGGTGTTGAGATTGTGAAGGTGTTGGCTTGCTTATGACTTGTAACAGAAAGGTAAGCAGGCTTGTGATTGATGCAAGCAAGCTCTGGGTGTTTGAATACGTTTTTGTATTAACACTTGGTTTTCTGTCTCGTCTGAACTTGTGTTGTTTCTCCTTGTCTCCTATTTTTCTCTTGTTTTCTTCCGTTGTTGAAAATAAGGAGGAGAACCTATTTATACAAGTCATTGAGACTTATTCACGTCTCTCGTGGGAAGTGGAGGAAGTGGAGTGATGGAGTAGTGGAGTTGTGCGTCGGTGCCACACGACCAGTCTTGCCCACTTCTCATGTTCATCTCTAACCGTCCATGACTTCCTGACACGTTCTTGTGATGGCGCGTTGTTGCACGCCGTACGCTGTAAACCGCCAGACCAATACCCAAATATGTATCCCCAGTTTATGACATGATTGATGTCCGGAATGTGTGGATCGTGGATCCACGAAAGATAGCATGTAATCTTGAATTGAATAATGTGTTATTCGGGAAGTCGATACTTGTGAAGTATCGTGTGTATTTTATGTGTCTTCGCATTATGGTGTGGTAAAGTGATGGGTAATGACGCCTCACCGACCAAATAACTCTGACCGGGGTTGTATAACCAAGTCTGGTGAAGTTGAACGGATGAGATGATCTTTGAGACACTCATCTGCGACCGTTAATGGATATTAGGGTTTTTGAAGAGGTGCGCAAGCATCACTCTTTAGCTTGGTCGAAACCAAGCATGGAAAGGGATTTGGAGAGGGCCGAGGGCATGTGTGTAGACGGCATGCCGGTGTACACGCCTACACCTCACCGTCCCATGAAGGCGCGATCTAGGCCACTCAATTTAACCGGTAAAGTTGAGTGGTTGAGATCGGTTTGCGGCAGAAATTGATGCCGCAAAAGGGTTGGAACCCGGCGTGACATCCCTAGTTCGGGCACGCGTTTCAAGACGACACATCTTGGTCGGTCTTGGTCGATCATACCAGCGTGTAGGTGGTAGGCTGGTGTTCACACCTATACCGACTATCCCATGAAAACGTGATCTAAGCCACTCAAATCATCCGGTGAAGTTGAGCGGTCGAGATCAGTTCGTGGTTTGGGAGGCGCGGCCATGCTAGTTTGGACGCACGTTTTGGATTGACCAGGCATGATATGCCTTGGCTGAACACATGAGGAGGTAGATGGGCCCACGGTGGTCATCTTTGGTATGACCGGCCCTTGTTTAATCTAATCGTGACCCTCCATTCGTGTAGGAGAAGATGGACGCGCGTGATGACTTGAAACCCTAATTTTGGCTTTCAAGCCGTGCGTCGTCTCTTGTTTGGGTGATGATTTTGTCACGGCCAAACATTGTTGGTCTTGACCGATTGGTCAAGTGTGTAGGCGGGCCCACGGTGATCGTGTCGACATGCTCTGGGCCCTTTGAGTCTACATCTACACCCTCCATCTATTCCTGCGAAGATGGATGGTTGAGATTTTTTTTGCGACACATGTAATATGCCGCAAACCCTAATTTAGGGTTTTCCGTCCATAATGCTTGGTATGAACGGTTTCTTGGCGGGGATAGGCCAATGACCAGACCATGGGGGGTCGGCCGTGGGTATTCCATACCTGCTTGGGGGTGATGGAATTGATCCGGGGTCATCCAATCATGCTTATGGAGTTGGATGACTATGATCGAGATCATATCCGACCGATACGGTCGGTCAGGATGCTCAATCGGGCTAGTATAACACACCGAGGGGCTCAATCGGGCTAGTATAACACACCGAGAGGGGCTCGGGCTAGTATAACACACCGAGAGTCACTTGTACGGGTATTTCGTACATGGTTTCATTATAGTGCTTGGAGGTTCGTGTTACTCAGTAAGAGTAACACTCGATCGTCATGCCACACCGATAATGAGTACTGGAAATACAAGGCGATATGAAATTCACGGGAAGGGATTGTTGCCACATGCTCCAACTGGGAGGAATTTCATGTATTCACGAGAATGGGATTGTTGCTACATGCTCCATTCTTGGTGAATTAAGTGAGGGAGTATCCAACACTTATAAATGGCTTTATCTTTTACAAGATGTCAGCGCATGGTTTTTTCTGGTTTTTTACAAATTTAACCTTAAACGAAAATCCACCATCAACACCAACGTCAGTGTTAGAGGCCGGAATTGTTTCCGGGATATCTTCATTATCGTTGTTATTGTTGTTGCTAGTGCTAGCGCCGTTTGTGTTGGAACCTATAACTAACCCAGACCTAAGACCAGCCATCTTATGAAATCGTGAGATTGCAACCGAGAGATTAATCTCCCACTGTGGTCTCCAATTTGTAGATGGGGAAAAACGATTTGCTGGTTTTACGGAATTGAGGAGACGTCCGTGTGGAGACTCCTTGAACCGAGCGAAATGTTGAACCTCACAAAGATGCACTGCAAGAAGGGAGTGCTTTAATTTCAAGAGATCAATCTGTAGGACTCCGGCCCAAACCAAGAACAATGGCCGTTCCAGAGTCAATTCGGTCACAAAAGAGGACGGGTTGATCTGTAGGAGGGAAGCTGAGGAATGTGTGAGATCAATGGTGATCTGAGATTGTAGGTGTGTTGTGAATTCAACGTAAGAACGCTCTGAATGATTGAATTTTGCTCAATTGAGAGTGAATGCTCAGACGATGAGTTCGTGTAGACGGAAGATTGTCTGTATGAACTTGCCGAGAATTCCTTGTTTAGACGAATGTTCGACTGTTCGAATCTCGTCCTTTCAATCAGGATTCAAAGACATTTTGTAATGTCGGAGTTGAAAATACCATGATCCCATGAAGTGTGACAGTTTGCTGGAATCAGAGAGTGGGGAAGTGGGAAATCGTGTTAAAACCAATTGCTCATTGTGCGGAGACTTGGTTAATTTTCCACCCACTACTTTGCTGACTCTTCCAACTGATTGCACGACTTGCTCACATTCTCATCGTGGGTGAACACACGTGTCGTAGACCGCCAGACCAAAATCCTAGTTAATATCCCCCCATGTGACACGATTGATATCTCGTGATTGTGGAGTCAGTTGCTGACTTTGTGGGACGATGAATCCATGTATTGTTGAATTGAACATGTTTTGCAAATATTCTGAAATTCATGAATCAAATGTGTCTGCTGAGACGAAGTATTATTATATTGATTACCTAAGACGAGCAAACTGTGTTGCTGAATTGTCAAATAATATTGATAGTTGAACCAATATTCTTGAATCTGAGCAAATATTGCTGGTTCGAGCAAATATTGCTAGTCTGAGGAATATTGCTAGTTTGAGCAAATATTGCCGATTTGAGCAAATATTGCTCGTTTGATGAATTGTTTAGCATGACCAAAATAAATATTAATTTAAGATAGGGATATTTTGACTTTGGGTCACAACAAAGTGACCAGAGTTGCGTTTGGGTCACGGGAAAATTTTAATTAGAGTTTGGGTCACGAGACTTGCGTTGACCGTCTTGACCGTTACTTAATCATTTAAAAAAAAAAAAAAAGAATCCAACTCTGTTAGGTGTCGTTAACATAGCTGTCACCACCACCACCACCTCTGGCACAACCAGTACCACCTCGGCCTCCTCCAGTTCAAGCAACACCTCTATCACCTCCGGCACCACATGCATCAATACCCTTGCGGATTCAAATGAAATTAGTTAAACCTTGCAAGCAAAATCAACAAACAAATACTAAAACATATGAAATATTTCGCTCAGAACTTTCTTCAAATAAATAATGCGCAAGAACAAGTGGTTAAAAGATTGAACATGGGTATTTTTTCGCTAGAATCCATAGCTTTCTTTACAGCAAACACAAATTTGATAATCACCGAACATTTCTAAACCCACATGAACACGAAAACTTTATTAATTTACAATCATTCATCATAGGAAAAATATTACGGACCACCATCACCCATCCTATTCCATTCAAACTTCATAGCTTCACCGATCCACTCCATAACCTTTTGTTTTTTCATTTCAACACAACCCATAATTCAAAATATATCATTTCTTCGATTAAACTTGTTGATTTCGCAGTATCATGGATAATTTATGAATCCCCAAATGCCAATTTTCAGGGAGATAAAGCCCTTAAAATTGCACAAACTAAACTCCCACAAATCAGAAAATTGTGATTCACTAATTGAAATTGATAGGTAATTTACGTAAGAATCGTAAACAAACAAGATCAGCAAGAACTTGTTTTGTTAGAAAAATTTTGGGAACTGAGATATGGTTGAGGAAGAAGGAAAACGTTCTGTTTCCATTAGTAAAACTTGGGATTTGTTTTTCTAGCTGGTAGCGAATATAGTAGTTATCATGAGAGTGGAAGTTCAAGCAGAGGATGTTTTAGGTTTTGATGGAGGCGTGAAACAGTAAAGAAGAGGTCGTGGAAGAGGCAAAGTTACAAGTGTTATCTTCACCGGATTTACAAGTGTTATCTTCACCGGACACGTTAAATGGCAAAGTTAGTAAATATTTTCAAATCCATTTTATAGTTAGTCATTTCACACATTTAACAGATTCTATAGTTTTCAAGACGGTCAATGACGGTCCGTGACCCAAACTCTAATTAAAATTTTCTTGTGACCTAAACACAACTCTGGTCACTTTGTTGTGACCCAAAGTCAAAATATCCCTTTAAGATACTGACTGTTGAGTCGATTAAAATAAATAAAAATATTGATCATGGAATCAACATAAAATTATCAGAGTATTTGAATCTGCTCAGAATCATGTTTCTTCAAAGCTCTGGATTCAAAACCCTAATTTTATCGAAATGATGATTTATTGCAAATCAATCTACAGAGTGAAGAAGGGACCGGCTACATGGGATGACAAGTTCACCATGTATGCCCAGATGCTCGAATGAGCAAAATACCAAAGTCTCTTGAGGACCAGTTGGTCAAATAATGATTAAATGCTGGTTTAATCATTTATTGAAATAATGCTCGTGTGAGCGACAAATAATAAAAACTTGGTCATGAACTGAGGGACCGACCAAGAGGTCATGGGACCGGCTCTTGGTGGCCGTGGGACCAATGGATGGTCGTTCAAGCAAACTCTTAATTGTTTGGAAGAAGTTTGAACCTAATATGAGCAATTGAGCAAATTAGGTTAAAATCATTAAAACATGTGGGACCGGCTGTTTGCAGGCCTTAGAGACACCCTTGGTCGGTCAAGGGGATGTGCTCGTGTCACCATAGTGTCTGTGTCTCAGTCCTGAGAGTTTCAGTATCTTCCGATGCGCGTTTGAGCAACATTCTGAGAAAATATGCAGAATCCAGGGTTTTGCTGAAACTAGGGAAAAATACATGAGATGATGAAAAATGATAAATAAAACAGGGAATTGCAAGGTGTGGGACCGACCAAGGCTAGGGCATGGTCGGATGGTTGACAAGCACGGTCCCACACTTTCCCAGTTTTATGTAATTTTATGTACTTTCTCTGATTTGAGGGAAATTCCATGAAACTGAAGAGTTTTATGAAATTAGGAAACTTCCATGAGATGAGAGAGATATAATAATAATAAAATAGGGAATGATGGAGTGTGGGACCGGCAATGGCCAAGGCATGGCCGGCCGGCCAATGGCCACGGTCCCAGAGTACTCTTCCCAATTTTATGTAATTTTCATGATTTTAGGAAATTTTCATAAAATCAGAGAGATTTGTTAAAATCAAGGTATTTTGTTGAAACCAGGGAGTTTTCATGTAATCAGGAAACTAAAACAACAAATAATAATAAAATAATAGGCGTGTGGGACCGGATAGGGCATGGCCGGCCAGCTAGAGCCCGGTCCCACGAGTTTTCCTAATTTTATAATAATTTTCATGATTTTTGAGAAAATTCATAAAATTAGGGAATTTTCATGGTTTTAGGGAAAATTCATAAAATC
This sequence comes from Papaver armeniacum, assembly GCA_023531295.1. Classification (NCBI taxonomy): domain Eukaryota; kingdom Viridiplantae; phylum Streptophyta; class Magnoliopsida; order Ranunculales; family Papaveraceae; genus Papaver; species Papaver armeniacum. The sequence goes on from JAJJWW010015235.1 coordinate 198,936, forward strand.
AAGGAATTTTCATAATTTGAGATAAATAATAAAATAATGGGAACGTGAGGTGTGGGACCGGCCACGGCTAGGGCATGGCCGGCCGGCTGGTGCCCGGTCCCACGAGTTTTCCTAATTTTATAATAATTTTCATGATTTTAGAGAAAATTCATAAAATTAGGGAATTTTCATGGTTTTAGGGAAAATTCATAAAATCAAGGAATTTTCATAATTTGAGAGAAATAATAAAATAATGGGGACGTGAGGTGTGGGACTGGCCACGGCTAGGGCATGGCCAGCCGGCTGGTGCTCGGTCTCGCGACACCTTTCCCTAATTTTATTATTTCTTTGATAAAATCATGAGATTAGAGAATTTCCTTGAAACGGAGGAGATTAGCTCGAACGAGAGAATTTTCACGAGATCAGAGAAAAAATAATAAAATATGACAAAATATAAAATTGGGCGCGGGACTGGTCACGGCATGACCGGCCAGCTGATGAACCCAGTCCCCTGGCGCCTTTGTTAATATTTTATTATTATTATTTTTCCTTCCTATTTTGCATAGGTTCATCGTTCATTCATATTTTTGAAATGCTCGTTTGCGCATTCTAATGCTGGTCTGTGCATTATTGTTAAGTACACTTGCACCATTTTGGTCAGGGCTTATTCGATGCTCAGATTCCTGTCTCGTTGAATATTTATCACTAACCCGTGGAATTCTGCTGGGAAGAACCACGAATTGAAGTGACGAAATATAACGAAGAATCGTAGAATATTGCTGGATATTCAGGCGATTAGAGATAATTAACTGATGGCTCTATACTAGAAGGGCTTCATATCTAGGAGCATTAATTATCTAAGGGTTGAGCAATATGAACTTGCTGGAGTGTCATATTCTTCTTGTATAGTCAGGGAAAACATGGTTGCATCTTGAAGACGTTATTGCTCTATACTAGCAGACATGCAGTCTAGGAGTCGTCCAATCTTGCAATCCTATACAATATGAGATGTGTCGTGGTCTCAGCTGGGAGACTACACATCTTCATCTTCTCTGTGAGACTTTCTCGATCAGAGGTTTTATGGCATGAGCTTTCACGCTTAGAGACATGAGTCTCAATACTCATCCGATTTCCGGATCCGGAGTAATTACTTAAATTGCTCAGTATTCATAGGATGTGTCATGGCCTCAGCTGGGAGACTACACATCTACATATACTCTGAGAGACAGTCTTCTCAGTCAGAGATCTATGGCATGAGCTTTCATGCTTTAATGAGAGACATGGGCCTCAATACTCATCTGATTGCCGGATCCGGAGTATAGTTTTACAATTTTACCTAATGTAGAAAATCCACCATCTACACTTGTTAACCTACTACAAGGATCGATTACACATCTTGTGATTAGTCACACCAAGTACTAGGATCGGTTACCCAATGACTAGAATTGATCACACCAATTACAAATATCGATCATATCATCTCAGGTGATTACTTAAGATTGGTTTCACTAATAAAAGTCATATCGATACATAAGTCAAGCATTGTGAATAGTTTTACCAAGATACATAAACAAGTTATGAGCGGTTATACTAAACACACATATTGGTAATCCAAAGATTTGCAATGAATAACAATACCAATAAGCCTAGCGATTTTCCTTTCGATCCACAAAACAAGTTTATGAATGTACTTCATTTAAGCAAATGTAAAACATTGTTTCCTAGGACGAAATCTTCACCCGTACCCATACATATCACAATAACATTCATACGATTATGTCGATGTCTTATATACGAAGTTCAAAAGATAGACGTTATACTTCGTATTATAATTCCTCAATACTACGTCTAACTAGAGTATAATCATTCACAGCTTCGCAGTTATGTTTTCAATATATCACGACTTGAAAGATACATTAGGAATGAAACAGTTCAAGTCAAAATATTACTAACCTCAAGAGGAAGGATGATGTCGTCGTTGTAGCTCTTTACTTCTTCACATTCTTCAAGTCTTCGAGTAATACTTGTATGTCTCATATCCTAATAACTTTCTAGCTAACCTATACGAAGTTGACTCTAGTAATTCACTAAAATATGACAACCAAACTTGACATACCAACGCTTGGTGGGTTCAACCGAGCTATGCTCTAACAATCTCCCCCTTTGTCAATTTTAGTGACAAAACTCTTACATCATATGGATAAAAAAATTACAAGAATTCATTATGCATACGCTTGATTCCAAGTTTCAACAACAAAATAACCTGTATACATTCAATCCACAAATGCCGTTGTTGACATTATAATAACAAAGCTAATACTCCCCCTAAAGGTTAGATAGGTAGATTTTCAATCCGCACGTCTTTGTTATTCCCTTTGTAGTTAAGATAACTACAAGTATCAATATGATATGTTACTCCCCCTTAGTCTATGCTTTACTCTTTCGTTAGATATATATAACATTTAAGCACCATTGTCCTTTCCCTAGTGATACCAAATCACTTGTTTACTCCATATATTTCTCCCCCTTTTTGTCACAAAATAACAAAGCTACGAGCAAATAAAGGACAAACCGAAAGGATCTTACAAATCTCAAAAGACTTGCAACCTATAAGAGTTAAGCACGAGGATTCCACACACCATTTTAGATAACCAATATCAAAACCAAAACTACAAAGTAATTTTGTTTTGATATGTTACCAAGGAAACAATTTCCCGAAGAAATTTTCCATAATAGTTTAGGAAATTAAAAATCAACTATTGCTAAACTGATTGTACAAATGCAATCGCTTGTTTGATAAGACCAAATACAGATCAGAATTAACTCTATTTTTCTCATCAGGTTCTAATTATTCGAATAATAACTTATACCTTTCACTTTAAACAAGACAAGTACTAGGTTAGTTAACTAGTATTTCTTGTTAAGGCATTCGATTAGACTTGAATAACTGAATCCTCCACTTTGATAAGTCTAACTAAGATCAGAATTAACTTAGTTTCTCTTATCCGGAATCGAATTGGACTAAACAATTGATCCCGAAAACCTTTTGGTTAAGCCATAAACAATTCATACAAACCAAATAAATCAACTTGCATAATCATTTATCTCAAACGGAAGCAATTGAAACAAACATAGACATTAAAGCACCGCAATTGCACCGAAATTTCGTTAAGCCTAAACAATTGATACCAAACAATAAAGAAAGATAACAATAGTTTTTCTTAACCGGAAACAATTGAATCACACACACACATACATACACAAATAATGGAATAAACATCAATTATACCGAAATTTTGTTAAGAAAAAGCAAAATATATGAAATAAAATCAGGCTTTTCTTAAACAGGAAAACGATTAACTAACAAATTCATTACCTAAAATTCCGCATCCTCTTCTCCCCAGAAAGATATGTCATTAAGCGCAAGATCAAGTTAGAACTCTACCCTATTAATATTGTCATCCTATCGTAAGAACAAAAGAACAACAACAACAACAACCTTTACCAGAGAAAGGTTGAATCGGTTTTAACTAATGCATAGCAAAAGTTGAAAACCCTGAAACACATATGCTTTTATACTAAACCAAAAGCGATTCAACATATTGTGACTTTTTCACACATGAGTTTCAGTCGGAACCCCTTATGATCCTTTGATAAAGCCTACCAACATAGGCTAGAACTTAATCCCGCTAAACCAAAAAGTCACCCAAACCATAAGGGTTCACACAATATGAGATCGAATATTAAGGTTATGAAAACCGAAATCAAACATCCCATAAACACATAGCAATAATATAAATTATTCACAGGCTATGTAATCGAAAAACTATCACAAGAAAAATTATAAACTAATAATTTTATTCATAGATAATAGATAGTTTTATTCAAGAATAGACCTTATACAATTATTTGAAGGAAATCAAAAACTAATGTCTATTTTTACTTTTTGAGGACTTATTGGGAGGAACATCCCTTAACATCAAGTGTCTTTCGATGAAGTTGTCCAAATGTTCACTATCTCATAGAAATATCTAGAACCAATTCATGAACATAATGCCATAATTTGTAAACCGAGTTCGCATACCTTAAAGGCATTGAAATTCAGGCACTTTAGTTTGCAAACAAAGTTCGCAAACAAACCTGAGTTCATGTGTATAGACAAATGATTTGCATACAAAGTATGTGAACAACTTGTCAACTGCCGATTTAGAACCTACCCACTGAGTTCGCAAACTACAATTCCTGACCTTACCTAGTCTTTTTATTCGCAAACAATAGTTCCGGACCTAACAGGTAAACCTGTTCGCAAACAAGAGTTCCGGACCCAACTAGTATTTCACATTTCGCATACTATGTACGCATATTGTGCTATATCCAGACATTGGTAGTAGTTCTAAAACTCTCATTATTCGATTTGAAACATCCTTAGAAGACAACATTGGTAATCTTACACATACCAATAGCTTCAAGTAATTTTCAAATGATTATTTGATCAATATGAAACATTCCAAGTTTACATCAAATGATTGTCACACACAAATCATGTAAGATGTTCAAAGTAATTTTCACATGATCATCTTGACACAATATTTAGTTTCCAACAAATGAATTGTTTACAACTAAAGTTGCCAAGTAGATGATGAAGCATTCAAAGCTTTAAAACTCATATTTCGAGAATCATATAAACGAGATAAACTCGACTCGAAATTTGAAATGTGTATAACATAAAGTCTATATAGTTATACGACTTAGTTCCATTAGTAGATAGAATTGAATAGACTTCTGAGTGATAGATAACTTTTAGTATCCACATACCTTTTGTCGTCGAAATTCCTCCAAGATCTTCAGTAGATCATCTTCTTCAATTGGTGAACGTTGTGAAGTCTAATGCTCAACCACACACTTCTATCCTAATCCGAGACATAGCTATAAGTAGACTAGAAATCAAGATGTAGTTTTGATCAACTAAACTTGATAAACAAGCTTGAGATAACAACGCTTGCGAGTTCGACCGAGCAGTGCTCTAACAATAAAAACCTCTAAGACATCATTGATCACTAAAACACTTGTGTATGTGTATCATGATTAAATTCTTAAGTGTTTAAATAAATATCAAATTGCTTATCGTTTATATGGCATATTTGCCAGAATAATCATTATACACGGTTCCGTAACCGGACCACTATGTATAATTTTCAATGTGATTTCAAGACTCTCACATGCTTACTTGAAACCCTAATTAGAGTTTCATCTAAACAAAGAAAGTGGTTGCTTAAATCTCAAGTGATCTTAGCTTGAATTCTAAACAACCCTCAGTCTTTAACATCTATAAATATATATGCTCTTTTAACTGGGAAAATCAATCCATGAAACTTGTGTCTTGGTTGATAGCCAGAGTCGTCCTCTATTGACCTATGTTTCTTCTGAGAAACATAATTAGGTCTACGACTAAAAGACTTCGCTTTGGGGATCCGTGAAGCCACGTCCGACTATCTTTTACCTTGATATATAGTTGTGTATCATGATCTTGCTTTCCTGTTAACGAGGTTCTTGTAATCTCTTTCAGGCAAGATAGATAGTAATCGCAAAGTTCTCTTCGTCTCAGAATTTGTGATTCCTCAAGCTAGATATCTGAAAACTATTCTTAATTTTTAAGTTTAAGATTGTTCTTATCTTTTAGAGGAAGATTGGTACCAAAAGTCTTCACTTAGGTTGAAGCAACACTAGGGTTGTAAAGGACGTCAGCTAAAGGAATCAATTGCGTAGATCCTTGCGAGGTTCAAGAGACATAAGGAGCGCGACTGTAACTGAATCACTTGGAGGGAGGATACGGTCTCTGAAAACACTGGGGGTACCAAAATACGCCACCAACTTTTTATTAGGCAACATGTATGGACAAACTTAAATACAATTTAGAGAGTTCAACTTATGAATCTCAATCAAGGAATAATATCTAGAGTTATATCTCTTTCTCTCACAATTAGAAAGTTTATAAAGACTAGTCTGTGAACCAGATTTGTGTGAGAGTACTTGGGCGATTCCAAAGGTCAATTTCCAAGTAATCAATCAAGTTGTATCCAACAAACAAGGTTGGATGTATGTGCTTTGATTGATTTACGTACAACCTGTGATATTTCAATTATAAAAAATAAAAATATAATGCGGAAAATAAATAACAGAGGCACCAAAAATTTTGTTAACGAAGAAACCTAAAATGCAAAAAAAAACCCAGGACCTAGTCTAGATTGAACACCAAACTGTATTAAGCCGCTACAGACAATAGCCTACTACGAATTAACTTCTGACTGGAATGTAGTTGAAACCGAATTAAACCCTCATAACAATTTACTTACAGTCATGCTCCTTACACCTCTTGAATCCCAACAGGACTCCGCGCAAATGATTCCCTTAATCGACGTCCTTTACAGCCTAAGAGTTGCTTCAACTCAATTGAAGACTTTAAACCAATCTGCCTCCCACAGATAAGCTTGTATATTTGATTTCCTTTTTGATCGTAGATCAAGGTGAGATTGGATATCGATAGCAATAGACAAGGTCTAGATAACCTAAAAATCCGGATTTATGCTACCCGAAGTGCAACCTAGATTATTATTCACCTCACAAGTATTAAACTTGTGGAATGAATCAAATTCTGAGACGAAGAGAACTTTGATGATTTTTATCTATCTTGATTGATAGAGCAAGCTTAACAATCAAACAAAATCATGATATTCAAGCTATCACGATAAACAATAGCCGACCTGGATTCACGAATCCCTATGAAGACTTTATAGTCGCTAAACCCTAAAAAGGATTTTAGGAAGAGGACGACTCTAGTTTACAACTAGGACACACAAAAGTAGTGTCGGGATTCAAGATCCCAGTTGTTTGATGTTCCTTTTTTATGGACTTTCAAATCATATGTTGCTTTAGGTTTAAGCTAGCTTTGGAACCAAGCAAACAATATCCGTTGTTTGATGAATCTTTAAATCTGATTAACATAACAAGATATACACTCTGGTTGGGATGAACCGTAATCGAACCGTGTACAAAGACAACGTTCATGAATGGTTAGCCGAAACTATCCAACTGAACTATAAGCTTGAGCATTTTCATAAACCACTTAAGACTTTAATCTTGAGTCACAATCATGTGATCAATTATGTCTATAGTGTTTTTAGAGATTGTTCAAATGCTAATTATCTCACATATATAATTTTATGTGCATCTGAAATTATTCGACAGGGTAAGTACATATATATTTAAACCTTGTTCGTGAACATATTTGTCATGGTACGTGTACCAGGTATGTGTACAGAAAAATTAAAGTTCCAAAACATACATAACTTTTCCGGTATGTCCAAAACCGACAGATATTTTTCTTTACGCGTACTGGTTTGCATACCGTCCCGAGTTCATGTGTTCACAAACTTTTTAAGGTATGCATACTGGTATGCGTACAAAAAAGTTGATGTCGACATATAGCTACGTGTACTAGGTATATGTACTACGGTTTCGGACCTATAACCGTTCTCCCAGTTTGTAAGACTGGTATGCGTACTGCCTTGTATCTGAAAATAATTATAGTTGATATTTCTCTCTAAATCGATCCGAAACATTCCCAAATAACATCAATGACACATATCAGTATTTCAAGCTTTTTTCGAATGATAATCTTGAATCATAATTTAGATTACGAATAATAAATTGTCCTTAGCCGAAATTCATCAAGTATGAACAAATGTTCATTAAGCTTAGTCATATATATTTCGAGGACTAATTGCAAGATAAACTTGACTCGAAATTATTGATATTCTTACAATAGTCTAACTAGTTATGCGACATCGTCTCATAGATAGAAAGATAAATATAACTTAAGATATAGGTGGTTCAATCTTCACTTACCTTTTGTTGAAGAAGTTCTCCAAAAGCTTCGGTTGATCTTCGCCTTTAAACGGTAGAACGCAATGATGACTGTCGTGATGTACGTTTCTCAACTACATCTTCTATTCTAATCCGATACTTAGCTAATTATATATTATAGATAAAGATATAGTTTTGACAACTAAATTTGACAACAATCTTGAGATAGAAACACTTGTGAGTTCGACCGAGCAATGCTCTAACAGTCTCAACTAAATTCCAGTATGAATCCTAATAGTAGGCTAGTGTCTGTAGCAGCTTAATACAATTTCGTGTTCATTTCTGGACGGGGTCCTAGTGTTTTTATGCTATTGCGGTTTTCTCATTAACAGAACTTCCGGTGTCTTGTGTTTTTCCCTTTTCGCATTTTATTGTTTATCTTTATATAATTGGATTTACACAAGTAGTACACATTCAATCTTAGTAAATATGTCCATATAATTGTGATCGATTACGAGACTTCTTTCTTGTAAAATTTGTATCTTGAAAGATAGATAACAAGTTTATAACTTGGCAGAATTTCAATTGAATTATTTGGATACGAATAGATTGATTTTGGATATTGATTTTTGAGATTATCCAAGTACTCTTCTTAACAATCAGGTTCACGGACTCCATAGTCTAATACTTTCTGATTGAGAAGAGATAGAGATATAAACTCCATATACATATTATCAAGGATCATTAAGTTGGTCTATTGGCAATTGTATTAGATTATATCCATACAGGTTATCTAACGAAAAATTTGGTGGCGTACTTGGTATCCTCTCCTTTTCACATTGTTTTATCTTTATAATTGAGATATCACAGGTTGTACGTATATAAACCTAGATGTATTAACTCAACTGTAAAGAAACTACAAGACTTATTATTGTTGATTTCGTGTCTTGTAATATAAATCACAAGACTTGTTCTTGTTGCAATTCAGGTCGTGTAAAGTTCGGGTATATAATAGGTTTACCTTGTTAAAACAATCTTATATACAGTTTCATAACTGAATGTATATATATTGTACAAGGATTATCCATATAGGTTCCCGAATGAAAAAGTTGGTGGTATACTAGTTACCCTCTACTTTTAAGATTGGAAGATTATGTGATCCCATTAAACGATGCGATATCTTTCTTTGACGAAGATCAAAACTATTCACACATTCATTGTAAACAACTCCTAAACTCGAAAGCCGGGTTCACCCAATAACACGTGAATATTATCCATAAAAGATATATCACAATGAACAAAACTACGATACTTACCTTTGTGGAAGCTAAATTCAATAAGACCGCCATTAAAATCCCATTCACCACATGATTTTCGTGAAGTAATTTGTCGTTGCAACAGACATATAGTTTCTCGGAGAATATGAATCAAGAATAAGTTCAATAACCTTTCCACCTATTCCGAAAGTAATATGAAATTATCTTTCCGTGATGAAGAACTTGAAAGTTAAGACACTCAATGGAAGCTTTCAACCGTGGATAGATAAATCCATGACACTCAATGGAGGATGTTAACCATCTTATGATACCACTTAATGTAGTGGAAGCGTGTGATTTGGATAAAAGATCCAAAAGATAGTAAAAACTAGTGTGATATCAATAGATTCTCAAAAGCACAACAAAATAAAGATAATAACAACTTGATATTAATCAAATAATAATATTAGTTGTAGAATATATCTCTCTATACCATCTTTGGCCTTCTTATATAAGCTTCAATAATTCCAAATAATAAGAGGAGTCGAAAAGGAAATCAAACTAAACTAAGAAACAAACTAACAACTAGGAAACGAAATTCTAAATTAAGAAATAAAATAAAAAAATGAAATCCTAATATGAATAATAACAAGAATTAAAAAACTTATGAGTAGGATGCCCTAAATAATTAAGTACAATATATATATATATATTCTAGAGTGTTTCTTTACATGGACTTGGGTTTACCTCCACTTTATACTAGCCTTTTAGACCCTATGATAATATGAGAATATGGTATCCATAAATAGAATAGTTAGCGTCTTGTTGAGCTCGTCGGAAAAGATGATACAGTGAGATAGTGAGTTTCAAGTAGTCAGGTGCTAATATTAACTGCAGTTCCGCGGAAGTTGTTTGACTGCTTGAACTGGAATATTGCTCTGCATAACCGAGATATATTCATTTACGATGATTGATTTCATGCGGAGGTTCACATCTACTAATAACAACACGTACTCCCAAAAAGTGGACATGTGATTTAAACTTATTGGTGTTGTTATATTCGTTTGAGGCTAGTTGATTGCAAAAAAATTAGGCATCTCTGCAAGAAATCGGTAGAGTAGCCCAAGGATCTTTAGCATTTAGCGTTCTGCTGGTATTTCAATACGAGGTGACGAGATGAAGATTGCGAATGGGGATGCAACTTGTCATGGTTGGACCATGTATTACCGTAGGACGTGGCTATCGGGGATCCGATTTAAATACTCGATGTATAGACGAAATTTGTTATAATTTAACTATTTTCACAGGTTTCGACATTCAAAATTATGCATAGGTGTTTCGACACTTCTAACCAAATATTGGTTGTTTCCCATAATTAATCCAATAATTAACCTAAATGTCAGTAGAGAGTTGGGAGTTACTTAACTGTCAAACAACTCTACAAACAAGTACAAAATATGAGACATTGCAAAGGAATTTTGTGGAGCAATTTCATTTAAAGTCTACACCACTAAGCAAGACTTTGCGCTAATAGTCTTGATGCTAGGTTCGACCAAAATTCATAAGACGTAACTCATTCGACTGAACTACACCCTGGGTGCACTTCTCCTTGGTGGTTCAGGAGAATATAATCTGATAATAGAACGGCTTCTTATCCGAGGATATCATGAATTTTGTGGGTACCAACAACATTTGTGGATATCCTATATTTTTTTAAAATGTGTGATTAATGAGTATGTTAGTTCAATGAATGTTTAATAACGACGATGAATTCCTTGATCATAATTAACCCCACCTAAACCTACCCGCATTAAAAGGTAGATCAGATCCCTCCTACCCCGTTATTTGACCAAGCTGGGTCAGGTTGGTACAAGTACAACTGTATATTCATTTTGGAATACCCCGATTACGGCAGTGGTTGGTCGAATGAAATATAAGTAATGGTTTGTAATTTCCTAACACCGTTACACCGAGGCCTTTTCGGTACATTTGGCTCTAGAGTTGACATAAAACTCTGCATTTAAGCGTGCTCGGGTGGGAGTAATTCAAGGATGGGTGAACTCCTGCAAAGCTGCTGCCAAATGACCGTATCGATGCCCGTTGAAAACCTCACACTACCGGATAACCGCAGTGGCTAAGTGGGGATAGTATCGGTAGAGGGACGAGTCATTACAAATGGTATCATAGCCGACGACGGGTCACCTGCCGAGGGTGAGAGAGTACGCTGGACGGATTGAGTCAGCTACTGTCTCACGAGGGGCAGGGAACGTCGGAGATCTGGGCTTGGATATATTCTGGAGTCGAGGACGACTCCAATTTAAGGTGGTGGTATTGTAATACCCCGATTTCGGCAGTGGTTGGTCGAATGGAATATAAGTAATGGTTTGTCCTTTCCTAATACCGAGGCCTTTTCGGTACATTTGGTTTCAGAGTCGACAGAAAAATTTGCAGTTAAGTGTGCTTGGGAGGGAGTAATCCAGGGATGGGTGACCTCCTGGGAAGTTGTTACCGAATGAGCGCAGCGATGCCCATCAAAAACCTCACACTATCGGATAACCGCAGTGGCTAAATGGGGACAATATCGATAGAGGGACGGGTCATTACACTTTTCTTCCTTTTATAACCTAATATGAATTTCTAAAATTCAAAATACACATAACTTGTTGTGCCCATTGCTCTAATCAATATTACACTGAATCATAAACTTGATTAATAAATAGTTATGATTCCCCTACTTGGTCAATCACTCAAATCTTACTTTTATGGCTTTAATATTAAAACGAAAAAAAGAAATGAGTTTTGAGCAAAGATATTGTAAAATGATCTGATCATATGTAATTAGTTATACACTTAAATTTATATTTCCCAATTAGTTTTAATTTATACCTCGTTAAATTAATAGGTTTATGACAATAAAAAAAAATCTAGTATTATAACTTCGTTAAAATCTATTATTTTAGAGAGTTCATTAAGTTATAAAGTTAAAATTTACCTTGTGGAAGCCTAATTGAAATCAGAAAAATCTATTGTTTTAAAGAGATTTTTAATTTAAATATCTTATGTAGTACCTTAATATCAACAACTGAATCCTTTTATCGATCGTTTTTTATCTTTCGAACTTGAGTCTCTCCACATAAGTGATTTATATAAGTATGAAATTCAATCCAATGATTTAAAAATAGGGCACGACCTTTATGATGAGGAATCTTTTCGGAAGAGTGGTGAAAGGGAAGATGATCGCCGTCGTATGCGTCAAAAATAATTTCACTTTCTCACTTTCTCACTTCAACTAAATATAAATATAGTATGTGATAAGAAAGAGTTCGTTCCACGGGAGGCTAGTGTTGTTATGCAATTTCAGTTTCTTTAGTAACCAAGGGGGATTTATGTTTTAGCAAAGCAATAAAAATAATTGAAAGCAATAAAATATGAAAGTAATCAACAATTGAGAATATGGTCAAGGAGTTCATCTTCAGTCTCAACAAGTGCTTGCATACATGATTAGAATTACAATTTAATCCTTTTATCATCAAAAGTCCTAGACTATCAAGTGAGCAAGATAATCCGTTAATTTCCTAAATTCATCAACACACACATTAGAGCTGCGGATATGAATTCTACCTAAAGAATAACCTAACGCCTTGCGCTAATTAAGTTCAATTCCTAGGAGCATTAAGTTTCAAAAATAGGCTAATCAATGCAATTGTCATACATTGCGCATAACAATTCGGACAAAGTTCAAACTTTACATATGATTACAAGAGTGTATCACTACAAACCGTAATCATATCATGCTACTTGTATTTAAGGTTATCGCTCGATGATAAACCCTCAATTAGCTATGGACAAGGATGCAAGTTCAATTAATTGGACACTTAACTAAACAAACATCTACATCCTATCACAATACATCAATCATGTTATTATAAAAACAGTAGAAGTTTGAACGAAAACAAATAGAGAAAACTAATGCATTAATCAAGCAAAAGTTGTCGATATCGGACTACATCCTTAACCAATAATATTAAATTAGATACTCATAGCTATGGAGTTCATCATCATATTATAAAAATAAAAAAGAAGATGAAAAATAATGAAAGCAAACCCTAGTCACAGCTATCTCCAAAGCTCCAAGTAGAATTCGTGATGTTAAAAGTTGTAGAAGACTTTTTCTTTTGTAGGTTTTCTCCAAAATTAGGTCCAAGTCTTCAAAGTCCAATTCCATCAACTAGCCCATCAAGCCCATAGTCTCTCTGGAACTATTGTGTCAAAGTCGGATCACCAGAATGCTGACGTCATCACTAGAAACCGGTCGTTGTAGCTGAAATTTGTCACCGAAAAATTGACTTTGGCCACCTGAATGATCAGAAACTGTCACCAGGCAATTGTATACTTCCATCAGCTCAACTCTACTTCTCTTCAGTCCATACGTTCACAGAAGAACCATTTAAACCAATTCCTTTTTCTTGCGAAAACACTCCCAAAAGCGCGACTCCAAACTCATATATTTCGCGGCCAACTCTTGCATCCAACACGCTCTACCTTTATGATTCACTGAAAAGTTATGATTCATGCTTCAAGTTCCAAAATTCGGCAACCAGAACTAGTACCAACGACTCACCATTCTCACTATGTTTGCGCACCGTATCTGCAAAACTAGATTTTATTACAAGCACTTTGTGCATTTTGCTGTTAAATGAGACATGATGTTGTTGTTAACGTCCCAGCCTTCCTATACCTTTTTTCCTGCACAATATGTCCTAACATTCATCTAATTAATCATTCATTCATTTCCAGCTCCAAATGCTCACACAGACTCATTGGCAATTAACACCTTCCCGGCAACTCCACTTCAGTTTGCTTCACCATCAACTTCCAAACCTTTCCTCATTTCTCAGCTCAAAACCTTCAGCATAACCACCAGAACCTGCTCTTGCAACTATTGCAGAGCCACAGCAGGCCCCAACACTTCCCAACCTATACTGCAACACCTTCATTCTTTCGAGTTCACCACCAACAAACCCCACCAGGTACATCTTCAACTCCAGCTGCTGCAGTTAAGTCCTCGATGTAACACAACACCATTCGATCCCAGGCAGCCACCATCACTGCACTATTTTTACTGCGACAATCACCATCCACCGCAACAACCTTCATTACCAAAATAACCAACGACTGCAACTCATACCTTCTCGGCTCAACCACACTGTCACCATCTCAAATTTTCAAAACCTGAAAAAGCGGGGGCCAAACAACCAAACCCAATATTCCGTTAGGCAATCTGTATGGACTAACTCCAATATAATTCTGAGAGAATAAACTAGACAGTCAGACTCAATCAAGGAAATATATCTAAGACTTATATATTTATTTCTCAATATAATCAGCAAATCAAACAGATAGAATCAGTAAGCCTGATTATTATTAGAAACAACTTGAACGGTACCAAAGACCAATGTTCAAGTCTCAATTAATTTCAATCAACAACCAAATGTTGGATTTACTAATTGATTGAACTACGCACAACCTGTGATATTTCAATTATATAAACAAATATAATGCGAAAAAGAAATAACATAGACACCAAAAGTTTTGTTAAAGAGGAAACCGCAAATGCAGAAAAACCGCGGGACCTAGTCCAGATTTGAACACCACACTGTATTAAGATGCTACAGACTCTAGCCTACTACAAGTTAACTTCGGACTGGAATGTAGTTGATCCCTAACCAATTCTCACACCGATTAAGGTACAGTCGCGTTCCTTACGCCTCTGAATCCTAACAGGACTCTACGCACTTGATTCCCTTAGATGATCTCACCCACAACTAAGAGTTGCTACGACCCAAAGTCGAAGACTTGATAAACAAATCTGTCTCCCACAGAAAAGTCTATTCTGATAGATAAATTTGTCTCCCACAGAAATACCTCTGAAGTTTTGTTCCGTCTTTTGATAAATCAAGGTGAACAGCAACCAATTGATAATCCGGTCTTATATTCCCGAAGAACAGCCTAGAAATATCAATCAACTCACAATAACTTAACTATATGGTAGTAGAACAAGTTATTATGGAATCACAAAGAATGGCACGAAGGGCTTTGTGATACTTTATATATCTTACCTATCGCAGATAAATCTCGAGCAAATCTTATAGATAATAGTACTCAATACGATAGAATAAGTAAGATCAGAACACGCAACTACAGAGAAAATAGTTGGGTCTGGCTTCAAAATCCCAATGAAGTCTTTAAGTCGTTAACCTATAATGGTTTTAGGAAAACCTAGGTTGAAGGAGAATCAACTCTAGTCGCAACTAGTATCACACATAAGGTGTGGGGATTAGGTTTCCCAGTTGCTAGAGTTCTTCTCCCTTATATAGTCTTCAAATCAAGGTTTGATAACTTTGAAACAAAGCAATCAATATTCACCGTTGGATGAAATCCTGATTCAGGATTCAAGCTAAGTTTGCTTAAAACTAAAGCAATATCTCTCCACCGTTAGATGGTCTTAGCTTGTTACACACAAATGAAATACACCTTCATTTAGATATGGGTAACCGTACCTAAACGTGTATATTGAGTTGGCTCAATAACAGTTAACCGAAGTTATCCATATGAACACTTTTGTATTAACCATGTTCATCTTAACACTTCTAGATCAAATGATAATCAAATGAATCTAATTGTGTAATTCATAGAGTTGTTCAATTGTTTATATTCTCATAGAAGTATACAAGACACAATTGAAGCAAAATCGGATTGATTCAAAAGAATCAGTTCATGAACATTTTACCCACGGTTTGTGATAAGCACGTAAGTGTGACATATTTGTACCCGCATTTACACTAGCTAGGTCTCGAATTTTAGCTAATAATATTGTTTTAAGTCATTTACAGGAATTACAAGTGAAATCCGTTCACCCGGAGAACTAATGGCTTCGAAGCTTAATTGGCGCTTGCAACTAGCTTGCATTTGTGGGCTGGCAAACCAACAGTCCTTGGGCCGCACCACCTTGCCATTTCATTTCCAGAGATATCACTTTACAAAGAGTTTTCTTTGCTTCTTCAAGCATGCGAGCCGCACAAGGGGTTAAGAGAAAAGTGAGACGTGTCACCTTCTACACCACATTTTCTTGTGTGGAACCATGAAGGCATCGAATAGCATAACCTATTTCTGTAGAAGGGAAACGAAGATTCATTTCTCATCGAGATCAAAGAAGGGTTGCAGCTGATGACATCTTAATAACAAGGTTGAATTCTTAGATGGGTTTTTGCTTGAGAGAAATAAGGTCCGATGTTGGAATTCCACAAGCAATTCTCGGAAATTTCCATGGCAGCAACATCAATTGATAGTTTGAGTTCGATTGCACAACAAAGAAAAAAGGGTCAACAACATCATTGAATTTGAGAAGGCTTGATACAGATCTGAGTTCATTCTCGCAATGCAAAGTTAGGTTAATATGGTGGCTGTTTATCTCCGTTTTGGGGTTTCATGTAGAACAAGAATGATATTCGAGTTCGAGTTAGCGATCGGAGTTGATATGAGAATGGGTTCTCATGTGGGTATGCAACGGGGTTTCTTAGGCAACGACGATGGGAATTGATGAGGGGTTCAAATCGAATCCATCCGTGAAGAATTGCTCGAGCTATACATCGAGTTGCAGGCAGTGGTGGTCAATTCTACAACATCAACATCAATTTTTGAGGTGGAACCGAGGATGGAATATCATTAAGGAATACAGTGAGCAACACTAAATTGAGGGCTTAGTTTGACTGCCCGAGACAAGGATTTTCGGTGGTATTCACGATGAAGTATTGGTATTTCTGTTGAATATTACAGCAACAACGTCAATTGTTTTTAGGGCTTTTGGGGTTGAACTGAAATTGGCCGAGGTAATGATTGGCAGCAAGTTTTAAAGCTGGTGTTGGGCGTGATGGCAGTATGGAAGAGTTGAAATAGGTGTAGGATGGGGTGTTTGTGTGGGTTGCTAAGTCAGTGGGCTAATGAGTAATTTTGGCTGGTGTTACATTACTGAGTTGTGAGAAATGTTAGGGAGAGAGCAATCAGTTGAAGTCAAGTCATCACCAAGAGCTGTTTTATTAGCCAATTGCAAGCACCAACTGATTCCAGCTATTGTAGGCAGAAACAGGAGGAAGAGTTTACAACGTGTGGACTGTTTCAATAAATGGGTTTTTGTGTACCAAATGAAGAGATGAATACGGGTTGGTTCAGATCTTTTTGGCATGAAAATAGGACTAATTTGTTGAGCTACAAATCAGAGAACAAGTCTCAGCATCTATGTATAAAGGAGGGCAGCTATCAACCAAGAGGGGTACGACTGAATACTGCATTCTTAATTTTCTTTTGCTTTCTATTCTTAGTTCAGTGTTTAGTTCTCTTGTATGTTAGGGTTTTCTACTGAATATTTTTCTATGGCTGTCTACACAACAATGAGAAGCTAAACCCCTCTCTGCCAAGACTAGAGGGGAAGCTTAATGGGTTCTAGTATTATTTATAGTGATCATAAATGAATTCCATGTTTTTAGTCCATTTCTTTATCTGTGTTTTTGATTGCAATTTTGTGTTGATGGTGTTGACAAACTTCATAGATTCATTGTGATTTCCGGATACATTGAATGCTAGGGAATCCCTGTGACATTTCTCAATTGGGCTTTATCTTAGAAATATAATCAATCAGTCTTGATTTGGTATTTGTTTTAGTTACTTTGAAATCTCAATTTGCTATATCTGTAGGGTAGAATGAATCATTATTCAGTTCTATTCGAGTTATAATTTGGTCACATAATACTAGAATACGTTAGGTGGAACTTCAAAGTCTTGGTAGATTCACATCAATTATTTCTCTCTTTTACAAATATATTCTGTTGCATTCACAACTCAATTACAAATCAACTCTACATTATTGCATTGCTTAATATTTCTTTTGAACACCTACAATCTCTGTGGTTCGAACGACTATACTACAATTCTTTATCTTTGATACTCTGAAAAGAGAGATCAAATTTTGCGCCGCATGGCCGGGGATTGTTTAGTGTTCCTTAGAATTAAGTGCTTTGCATCGGTTTATTTTTAGTTTTGTTTTAGAGTTTACCGATTTGTTGCTTCTTAACAGGGGAGTAAGATAGCTCTAAAGACTTGGCGACATTAGGAGCTGCTACGGGTGCAGGGAACAAGTGCTGTTGCTTCAGTTGTGATTAGGCTGAAATATTGCCGAAATCACGACCACTTGGGTAACATTGTATCCGTTCCTTGTTTCTTTTGTGTATGCAATATTCTAGTTTCGATCAATTCAATCGATTAGTTAGATTTCACCGTTTACCTAATAGGGTATTACCAAATCACCCTAGTCATCCAATGGCGGTGAAGCCGAGAGATTAGCGGCTGAGGCTGAAGCTGCTAGATTAGCTGCTTTGAAGCCGAAGCCAATGCTTGATGGACCTAGAACCCTTAGGGAGTATTTACAGCTAGGAAAGGACTTCTACACCTTCTTGTATAGTTCTTAGGCTAATGCTGGCAATGTGTCAATTAAGTATGGGCAGATACAAGCACCGCCTAAGTTTCATGGTTTAGAATCCGAGAGTCCATACATACATTTGAAAGAATTTGATGAAGTCTCGTACTACTATGCCTTTTGTTGCTGCAACTCAAGATGTTGTAAACCGAAATTGTTTCCATTTTCTCTAAAGGAGAAGGCTAAGATTTGGTTGCATTCTTTGCGACCAAATACCATTACGACATGGAATGAAATGACTAGAGAGTTTCGAAAAAGTTTTTTCCGATTCACAAAACCATCACTCTTCGCAAAAATATTATGAATTTTTCTCAAAATGAACATGAGTCTTTTTCGAGTGTTGGGAGAGGTTTAAAGACTTACTTTCTAGCTGCCCTCATCATGGTTATGAAATTTGGAGAGTTATTAACTTCTTTTATGATGGTCCGAGTTCGGTATGCGTCGGTTTGTTGAAATGATGTGTAATGGGGAATTTTGAATAAGTCACCCGATGATGCTTGGAGTTATTTCGATTCGCTATTTGAAAATGCCCAAAATTGGGATACTTCAGCACAGCGGATAAAAATAAGTCCAAATCCTTAGCTAGTTCTAGGCCTGGAATGTATGTCTTTGAGTGAAGAAGATGATTTGAATGCTAAAATTGCTAGCTTGCATAGGAAAGTTGATGCTATTCAGAAACCAAATGTAGTTAAGGTAGCTAACTCGGTAGAACATGCTTGTGGTATTTGCGAAAGTCCGGAACACTACACTAAGGATTGTCCTACGATCCCAGCATTTCAAGAAGTGTTACATGACCAAGCAAATGCCATGAATACTTACAAAAGACCTTTTAGCTCACCTTATTCGGAAACATATAATCCTAATTGGCGAAATCACCCTAATTTCAGTTGGAGGAATGGTCCTACTATGAATGATGTTAATGTTCCTCAAGAGTCTTCATCTAGTAATCCTTATGTGCCACCTCACAAGAAGACTCTTGAGGATACTTTACAAACTTTTATGCGAGGACAGACTCAAATAAATCGAGAATACCTTGCAGACTTTGGATGAGCTGAAAACTAGCATAGGACGTATTGAATCACGTCTCAATGTTAGGGAGAAAGGGACATTGCCTGCCCAAACTCAACCTAACCCGAAAGGCCAGTATGAAGCTAATAATGCTAATATTGAACAAGCTAAGGTTGTTACAACACTTAGAAATGGTAAGGTGATAGAGACTCCAATGAAGGTAAACGAACCTGAGAAGTCTCCAAAACCCAAGGGTGGTGACTCATCACGGTGATACCGAAAATGAAAATTCTGATGTTGATAAGAAATTGCATGCTCCATTTCCTCATCGTTTATTGTCTACTAAACCATTGCACGATAATAAAGATATTCTTGATATTTTGCGGCAGGTGAAAGTAAACATTCCTCTCTTGAGTGTGATTAAGCAAATTCCGACTTACGCCAAGTTCATAAAGGATCTTTGCACCATCAAAAGGAAGCATAATGTGCAGAAAAAGGCATTCCTCACGGAACAGGTAAGTGCTATTCTTAAACACAACACTCCTCCCAAATATAAAGATCCGGGATGCCCTACTATTTCTTGTATAATAGGGGATTTCGTGATCAAACAAGCACTTCTGGATTTGGGAGCTAGTGTAAACCTCATACCCTTCTCGGTTTACGAGCAGTTGGGCTTAGGTGAATTAAAACCCACCTCAGTCACTCTACAACTTGCGGACAGATCAGTTAAAGTACCGAGAGGGGTAGTTGAGGATGTGTTAGTTCAAATCGATAAATTTTACTATCCAGTGGATTTTATTGTTTTGGACACCCAACCTGTGGTTCATGCTAGTAATGAAATACCTATCATCTTAGGTCGTCCTTTCCTTGCAACTGCCAATGCTTTGATTAATTGTCGAAACGGTATAATGAATCTTTCTTTTGGTAACATGACCGTTGAATTAAACATCTTTGATGCTTGTAAATATCCGAGTGGCAGTGATGATATCCATGAGGTTAGTATGATTGAAACAATTGTGCGGGGAAAAGTTATCTCATCTAGAAGCTAGAGATGCATTAGAAGCCAGTCTTCTTAACCTTTTGGAATTCGATGAGGATGGATCCATTGAAGAAGTCAATTCGTTCTTTGGATTCATCCCCATTACTGGATACAGATAAGTGGCGGTCTAGATTTGAATCACTTCCAATCAGTGAGACCAAGCCACTACCCTCATCCATAGATTTCCCAAAGCTTGACCTTAAGCCACTTCCTAGTGACCTGAAATATGCTTTTTTGGGTCAAAATGAAACATTTCCAGTAATTATATCAGCTGAACTTAGTGAAGAGCAGGAAGTGATGCTTTTGGATGTTCTTAGGAAGCACGAAGTGCCATAGGATGGACTATTGCGGACACTGAAAGGAATTGACCCTAGTATTTGTACGCATAAGATTAACTTGGAAGAGAATGCAAGGCCTTGTCGACAAGGTCAGCGTAGGTTGAATCCTCACATGAAAGATGTTGTTAAAGCTAAAATTCTTAAGCTATTAGATGTAGGTATGATCTATCCTATTTCGATAAGCGAATGGGTCGATCCAACCCAAGTAGTTCCTAAGAAATCTGGTATTACGGTTGTTGAGAATGAGAATAATGAACTGATCCCAACTAGGAAGGTCCTTTGGTTGGCGTGTTTGCATTGATTATCGCAAGTTGAATTTGTTAGTAGGAAAGATCATTTTCCTTTGCCGTTTATTGATGAAATTCTTGAGCGACTTGCAGGTCATAAGTTCTATTGCTTTCTCGACGGATACTCGGGCTACAATCAAGTGGAGATTGCTCGAGAAGATCAGGAAAAGACGACTTTTACATGCCCGTATGGAACCTTTGCTTACAGACGAATGCCCTTTGGCTTATGCAATGCACCAGCGACGTTCCAACGTCTCATGCTAAACATCGCAAACTATCTTGCTGTAGGTTACATTCCAGCTCATTGGACTCAACAAGACAAGACAAAGTTCTTTCTTTGAAGTGCAAAACTTTTTCGTGGGATGATCCGTTTTTGTTTAAAGTTTGCCCAGATCGGTGATTCGAAGGTGTGTACCAGAAGTTGAACACCAAAGTATCTTGAATTTCAGTCACTCCAGTGCTTGTGGAGGACACTTTTCGAGTAAGAAAACTGCCTGAAAATTCTGCAATGTGGTTTTTCTTGGCCGACTCTTTTCAAAGATGCATACTTGTTTTGCAAAGCATGTGAAAGATGCCAAAAGGTAGGAAGAAATTCTCGACGAGATATGATGCCATTAAATCCTATTTTGATTGTCGAAATTTTTGATGTATGGGGCATAGACTTTATGGGCCCATTTCCTTCTTCTTATGGTTATCAATATATATTGGTTCTTTGTTGACTACGTATCTAAGTGGATTGAAGCTGTTGCTTGCGGGGATAATGATAGTAAGGTTGTTACTAAGTTTTCGAAAGAGAATATTTTATCTAGATTTGGCACCCCTAGGGCTATTATTAGCGATAGAGGTACTCACTTTTGTAACAAATCCTTTGAAAAGCTAATGAAATCATATGGCATTACTCATAAAGTAGCTACGGCATATCACCCTCAAACGAGTGGTCAAGTAGAAGTTTCCAACGAGAGAGATAAAAGCTATATTGCATAAGACTGTAAACCCAAATCGCAAGGATTGGTCACTACGACTTATTGATGCGTTGTGGGCTTATAGGACAGCTTTCAAAACTCCATTAGGAATGTCTCCTTATAGGCTTGTATTTGGAAAAGCATGTCATCTACCCGTAGAGTTAGAACACAAAGCTTATTGGGCAATCAAAAGCTTAATTTTGACCTAGATCAGCTGGTGAACATAGGAAATTGCAGCTGAATGAGCTCGAAGAAATCGAAACGAGGCCTATAATACTTCCGGGAACTATAAAGCTAAAATGAAAATGTTTCATGATAAGCACATTATTAGGAAAACATTTGAACCTTTAGATAAAGTTCTTCTTTATGATTCTCGACTACATTTATTTCTGGCAAGCTTAAATCTCGATGGACAGGTCCATTTATTGTTAAGAATGTCTTTCCCTATGGTACTGTTGAGATTGAAAATCCAAATAATGGCAATATTTTTAAGGTTAATGGGCAGCGTTTGAAGCCATTTTTGGAACTTGTGAATCCAGAAGTCGATACCACGACTCTGGAGGATCCTTCTTATGATTGATTGGCTGTGTTTTGCAGATGTCTGGCTGGAGACATAAAATTCAGCGCTTTAGGGAGACAACCCTTGTGTTTGTGGGTATCACAGCTGGAAGCCCTCACGAGACAGACTCGTCCTCTTGTGCGAGCTTGAGGTTTAAAGGCTTGTTGCATGGGCTAAATGCAACCGAACCGACTCTGCGACAGTGGTAAAATAATGAAGTTTTATTTTCTTTCTTTTTTCTTTATCATGAATAATCAACCCTTTTCACTTTTGAACTGTTTTTAACCACTTTGCCACATTGGGGACAATGTAGAAATTAAGTGTGGGGGAGTTTTGGGGTAAATTAAATCCATGCTTTTCGATTATTTGTCTGCATATTCATTGTTTCATCGTTTGCTCGTACATTTTAATTCAAAAAAAAAAAAAAAAAAAAAAAAAAAAAATTTTGGAAATTTTACATGATAAGATCATTTGTTTAGCGGTCTTTCTAAACCACTTTGTTTAGTGGTTTTGTCTAGTTGTTTAGCGGACATTTTCAATCCATTTGTTTAGCGGATTTGTCTTCTTTGCTTTTAGCAGACGCTCTTAATCCAATTTGTTTAGCGGGTTCATCTTGTTGTTTAGTGAGATATTTCTCAATCATTGTTTAGTGATTCCGTCTAGCCGTTTAGCGGACGTCTCTCCATATCCATTTTGTGTAGCGGATATAATTTTCTTGTTTTGCTCGGGACTAGCAAAATGTAAGTGTGGGGAGTTGATAAGCACGTAAGTGTGACATATTTGTACCCGCATTTACACTAGCTAGGTCTCGAATTTTAGCTAATAATATTGTTTTAAGTCATTTACAGGAATTACAAGTGAAATCCGTTCACTAGGAGAACTAATGGCTTGAAGCTTAATTGGCGCTTGCAACTAGCTTGCATTTGTGGGTTGGCAAACCAACGGTCCTTGGGCCGCACCACCTTGCCGTTTCATTTCGGAGAGATATCACTTTACAAAGAGTTTTCTTTGCTTCTTCAAGCATGCGAGCCGCACAAGGGGTTAAGAGAAAAGTGAGACGTGTCACCTTCTACACCACATTTTCTTGTGTGGAACCATGAAGGCATCGAACAACATAACCTATTCTCTGTAGAAGGGAAACGAAGATTCATTTCTCATCGAGATCAAAGAAGGGTTGATGTTGATGACATCTTAATAACAAGGTTGAATTCTTAGATGGGTTTTTGCTTGAGAGAAATAAGGTCGATGTTGGAATTCCACAAGCAATTCTCGGAAATTTCCATGGCAAGCAACATCAATTGATAGTTTGAGTTCGATTGCACAACAAAGAAAAAAGGGTCAGCAACATCATTGAATTTGAGAAGGCTTGATACAGATCCGAGTTCATTCTGCAACAAAGCAAAGTTAGGTTAATATGGTGGCTGTTTATCTCCGTTTTGGGGTTTCATGTAGAACAAGAATGATATTCGAGTTCGGTTAGCGATCGGAGTTGATATGAGAATGGGTTCTCATGTGGGTATGCAACAGGGGTTTCTTAGGCAACGACGATGGGAATTGATGAGGGGTTCAAATCGAATCCATCTCGTGAAGAATTGCTCGAGCTATACATCGAGTTGCGGGCGGTGGTGGTCAATTCTACAACAAAGCAACATCAATTTTTGAGGTGGAACCGAGGATGGAATATCATTAAGGAATACAAGTGAGCAACACTAAATTGAGGGCTTAGTTTGACTGCCCGAGACAAGGATTTCTGGTGGTATTCATTTGATGAAGTATTGGTATTTCTGTTGAATATTACAAAGACAACGTCAATTGTTTTTAGGGCTTTTGGGGTTGAACCGAAATTGGCCGAGGTAATGATTGGCGCAAGTTTTAAAGCTGGTGTTGGGCGTGATGGCGGTATGGAAGAGTTGAAATAGGTGTAGGATGGGGTGTTTGTGTGGGTTGCTAAGTCAGTGGGCTAATGAGGAATTTTGGCTGGTGTTACATTACTTGAGTTGTGAGAAATGTTAGGGAGAGAGCAATCGGTTGAAGTCAAGTCATCACCAAGAGCTGTTTTATTAGTCAATTGCAAGCACCAATCGATTCCAGCTATTGTAGGCGAAACAGGAGGAAGAGTTTACAACTGTGGACTGTTTCAATAAATGGGTTTGCTGTGTACCAAATGAAGAGATGAATACGGGTTGGTTCAGGATCTTTTTGGCATGAAAATAGGACTAATTCGTTGAGCTACAAATCAGAGAACAAGTCTCAAAGCATCTATGTATAAAGGAGGGCAGCTATCAACCAAGAGGGGTACGATGAATACTGCATTCTTAATTTTCTTTTGCTTTCTATTCTTAGTTCGGTGTTTAGTTCTCTTGTATGTTAGGGTTTTCTCTTGAATATTTTTCTATGGCTGTCTACACAACAATGAGAAGCTAAACCCCTCTCTCGCCAAGACTAGAGGGGAAGCTTAATGGGTTCTAGTATTATTTATAGTGATCATAAATGAATTCCATGTTTTTAGTCCATTTCTTTATCTGTGTTTTTGATTGCAATTTTGTGTTGATGGTGTTGACAAACTTCATAGATTCATTGTGATTTAGGATACATTGAATGCTAGGGAATCCTCGTGACATTTCTCAATTGGGCTTTATCTTAGAAATATAATCAATCAGTCTTGATTTGGTATTTGTTTTAGTTACTTTGAAATCTCAATTTGCTATATCTGCCGGGTAGAATGAATCATTATTCAGTTCTATTCGAGTTATAATTTGGTCACATAATACTAGAATACGTTAGGTGGAACTTCAAAGTCTTGGTAGATTCACAGCAATTATTTCTCTCTTTTACAAATATATTCTGTTGCATTCACAACTCAATTACAAATCAACTCTACATTATTGCATTGCTTAATATTTCTTTTGAACACCTACAATCTCTGTGGTTCGAACGACTATACTACAGTTCTTTATCTTTGATACCCTGAAAAGAGAGATCAGTTTGCAAAGATTGCATTCCTTAATTTATAAATGTATTTGTTCATGAGTATGAAATCATACTTAACCACATAAGTTTGCAAACGGGTACGCAAACTTAAGTTCCGGACTTTGATCTTTTCCGACAATTCGCAAACGGGTACGCATACTGTCGTTCCGGACCGAATTCAGGTGAAACATTTTGCAAACGGGTCCGCAAACTTAGTTCCCGGACTTTGACAGTTAAAACTGTTCGCATACGTGTATGCATACTTGGTTTCCGGACCTGAATCATTCTTACAACAGTTTGCATATGGGTATGCATACTGTGCTATATCCAGACACTGATTAATTGTTTCAAACTCTCATTTCAATCATTGAAACATTCTTAGAAGACGACAATAGCTGTCTCACACAAACTATTAGCTTATAAGTAATTTTCACGTGATCGAATGATCAATACGAAACAGTCCGAGTCTACGTCAAATGACTCTCTCTCACAAATTATGTAAGATGTTACACGGCGATTTTCACATGATCATCTTTTGACTTTCGTCAAGAATAATGATAAACGTAGTTAAAGCAAAAAACTTTCCAACACATATTTCGAGAAAGATATAAGCGTGTTAAACTCAGCTCAAAATATCAAATGTGTATAATGTAAAAGTCTATATAGCTATACGACTTAGTCTCAATAGGAGATAGAATAGAATAGACTTCTGAGTGATAGATGAGTTCAAGTCTCCACATACCTTTTGTTGATGAAGTTCCTCCAAGCTCCCCTTAGTAAATCTTCGTCTTCAATCGATGAACGCCGTGAATTCTAAAGCTCAACTACACATTTTATCCTAATCCGAGACATAGCTATAAGTAGACTAGAAATCAAGACTTATAGTTTTGACACTTAAACTTGACAAACAAGCTTGAGATAGCAACGCTTGCGAGTTCGACTGAGGAGTGCCCTAACAATCTCCCCCTTTGTCAATTTTAGTGACAAAACTATCAATACATATGGATCACAAAATAAATAAACTTTGTAGTTTCTCATCCAAATGCTTGATTTCCTTGGTTCTTCAACATTCCTTGAATTATTCGTCACTCCAAGTACTCCATTGATTCTGAACGTGTTCAACTCAGCATCATAGTTGTTGAAAATCCGTAGCCATAACAATAAGAAAACAGATGTTCTCAGTCATTGTTATACAGTGTCATAATATTATTACACAATATCAAAATTCAATTGTATCACAACTTTGACAATAATACCACGGTGATATGTATCACTCCCCCTTAGTCAATACTTCATCTCACAATGAAAAACACTCCCCCTTACATAATGATCCGTAAACCATATGTATGCAGTGTGAACTACAAAATAATTCTCCCCCTTTTTATCAATATAAATTGGCAATGGTACGAAAACTAGCGGGATCATAATAAAATTCTCAAAAAGATTATTCATGACTAAAAGAGAACATATCAACTTTGTTTCGATGATTTCACATAGTCGAAACTTAGTGTATTCATCAAGGAGTTTATAAAGATACAAGATAACTTCTACAATATTCCACAGCTGCACTCCCCACAAAGATTTGGCAATAAAGCACAAGTTCAATTAAGAACTCTCCCCCATAAAATCTCATTCCCGAAAGAAGAACAAGAGCGACCTTACTTTTACAAGAAAAGAAGGATTTCTTTGGACATTAACAAATCACATGAAACATGAATTTGTATCCAGAAAACTTGAATAAATTAACCACAAGAAGACCTTAATGATTAATTTAATCAGAAATGCTCAACATAAGAAAACTTACGGAGCCATACAGTACTTTCACATAAAAGTGGATCAGGGAAAGATCAATACTGCGGAATATTCAAAAGTTCATTCTATCTTTTATCAATATTCGCGTAAAGACATAATAGACTTAACTTTTGACATATATGGGACAATCATAGTTCACGGACGTAAACACACATATTCCCATAAATTTTTTGCAATATATAAAACCAATAAAAGATTAATACTGCAAAATCATCTTCCAAATAACTTAGAATTTAAATAAATAAATCTAAAACATTGCAAGATGAAAATCATTGGCAATAGCTATGTGTAATCAAAATATTTGCTATTCCAAACCCTAGTTATCCTTCTTAAAACACAAGAATAAATTCTCATAAGAAGTTTCCTAGACATAATAGATTCAGAATCTAAAAACAACAAGCTAAAAACAAATGACTCCTAAATCAACAAAATCGATCATGAACTGAAATCAAGGAGCACTTCCGGAACCCTCACGAGTCTTGAGTCCTTTGAGCTTGTAATTGACATCATCCACTTCTTCTTCAGAGAAGATATCCTCATTGAGAAGATCTTTAACATATGTCTTCATGAGAACAAGGTCAGAATTAACTTTATCAACTCAGTTCGTAACACATCGAGACCCTTCATAGTATCAACAAGCTGCAATTTTGCTTCCTCAAAGTATTTAAGAAAATCATGAAACACTTCGGCCGAAGCCATCTCATCATTCTCAACATCTTGATGAGTATAAGCATAGTAGCATGAGACATCAAAATAATCCTCAAGATTTTGATATTTGATATCATCAACTTCTACTAGGGTTCTTTTCTTCTTCCATTTAGACTCGAAACCAATACCTTTATCAAGAAAACCTCTTGCAAAATCTCAAGTGCGAGAAAGTGATGACATTCTTGACAAGAAGAAAATAACCTATAGTATGCGTACATGACTCAATGAGATTGGTATTTAAATGGTTTCTTAGGGAAAGTAATTTTTAGGGTTTTTAGAAACGGTTCATGGCAAGCAATATTTGGGTACATGTATGAACACAATCGGAACCAAACAAAATCTAAAACAGTAAAGTACCTTTTTACAAGGTAAGAAGAATACAACAAAATTTTGCTACGTGGAAATTTTCTTTCACAATTTTCGGCTCAATAAATTTTATATTTCCACAGAAGAAAAAAATTTAGAGCACAAAAGTAGCTCATAACTCAATTGTAAAAAAAAAAAAGTTTTCAAAATTAAAAAGTAGACAATCGAAGTGATTCTCGAAACAAAACATTAATACTTAGGCAAAGATATTTGTAGACAATAGTTTAGCTATGAACGATAAGAAAATAGCTCAACTAAGCAGAAAGCATGTTACCAATAAGTATACCTGATTATTAACATATCTTGCTCAACAGGATTTTTCATGAGTAAGAATTCAACCCTTGTGATTAATTAACACGAGTATGAGCTTTATGCTAATCAAATTAATATTTTTCATGGTTAATCCTCTTTTTTCTTTTAATATTTAGAGGAAACCCTTTTTGATGTGAAAAGGTATCATAAAACTTACTATCATCAAAGTATGAGACTAAGTTTGAATCCTTACCAGAAGAAGTTTGTTTGGAGGATTTTGACAGCCTGTTGATAAGATCCTTGTATCCTTCAATTATCAGATTAAGGTTGTCTTTCATATCTCCATTGTTGTTTCCACCTATTGGTACCTTTCTCACATCTTGAACACCATCCTTCACTTTAGGTTGAGAAGGACCTTTTGATAGGTGTTGTAAACACCTCGTTTATATATATAGTTTATGCTTTCTTTGTTATGTTTTCTTGCGAATTATGTATTATTACGCTTCTTTTGCATTTTATAGGTGTTTTGGAGTCATGTGGTGTGAAAGAAGAAAAAGGCGTCGAAATGGGACATATCGGATACACGCGTAAAGCTCATATCAACTGAGTCACCTGCCAAGTGGAAGCTGTGATGCTGGAGTCTAAGATTATGCAAAGTGTTTATGGGTGAAAACTACTCCTGCAGAATTTGGTAATTTGGGGTGTGGATGAGGAATGAATTTAAACCTTAAACAAATGCACTGCGCGGTGAGTGCTTGTAGATTCGAGAGATCAATGTGCAAGTCCGGCCTAAACCAAGAAATGGCCGTTCCAGACTTGTTTCGGTCACAAAGTGAAGGAGATGGGGTTGATCTTAGGGAGGGAAGCGAAGAAGGTGTTGAGATTGTGAAGGTGTAGACTTGCTTATGACTTGCAACAGGAAAGTGAACAAGCTTACGATTGGTGTAAGCAGGCTCTGGTGTTTTCTTGTTGTTTTTCTCTGTTTTCCTCTCTTTTTGTTTGGAAATAGGGCGGAGAACCTATTTATACAAGTCATTGAGTCTTATTCACGTCTCTCGTGAGAAGTGGAGGAAGTGGAGTGATGGAGTAGTGGAGTTATGCGTTGGTGATACACGACCAGCCTTGCCCACTTCTCCTGTTCATCTCTAACCGTCCATGACTTCCTAACACGTTCTTGTGATGGCGCGTTGCACGCCGCACGCCGTAAACCGCCATACCAATACCCAGTATATATATCCCCAGTTTGTGACATGATTGATGTCTGGAATGTGTGGATTGTGGATCCACGAAAGATAGCATGTAATCTTGAATTGAATAACTTGTGTTATTCAGAAGTCGATACTTGTGAAGTATCGTGTGTATTTTATGTGCATCTTGCATCATGGTGTGGTAAAGTGATGGGTAATGACGCCTCACTGACCAATTAACTCCTGACCAGGGTTGTATAACTAGGATGGTGAAGTTGGACGGATGATATGATCTTTGAGACACTCATCTGCGACCGTTAATGAAATTAGGGTTTTGAAGAGGCGCGCAAGCATCACTCTTCAGCTTGGTCGAAACCAAGCATGGGAAGGATTTCGGAGAGGACCGACCGGGCGTGCATGTAGATAGCATGCCGGTGTACACGTCCATGTCTCACTGTCTCATGAAGGTGCGATCTAGGCCACTCAATTTGACCGGCAAAGAGGAGTGGTTGAGATCGATTTTGCAATAGGAGTTTGATGTCGCAAAAGGCCGCGCACCATGCTCTTTTCCGGCGCGCGTTCCAAGACGACCTAACTTGGTCGGTCTTGGCCGATTGGTTTGACGTGAAGATGGTAGGCCGGTGTTCACGCCTATACCCGAATATCCCATTAAAACGTGATCCGAGCCACCCAAATCGTCCGGCGAAGTTGAGCGGTCGAGATCGGTTGTGGTTTGGGAGGCGTGGCCACGCTAGTTTGGGCGCACGTTTTGAATTAACCAGGCATGATATGCCTTGGCCGAACACATGATGAGGTAGATGGGCCCACAATGGTCATGCTGGTATGACCGGACCTATTTAATCTAATCTGGGACCCTCCATTCGTGCGGAGAAGATGGACGCTCATGATGCTCAAAACCCTAATTTTGGGTTTCAAAGCCGTGCGCCATCTCTTGTTTGGGCGACAATTTTGTCACGACCAAACATGGTTGGTTTTGACCGATTGGTCAAGTGTGTAGACGGGCCCACGGTGATCGTGTTGACATGCTCTGGGCCCTTTGAATCTACATCTTCATCCTCCATCTATACCTGCGAAGATGGATGGTTGAGAGGCGCTTTGCAACACATGTAATATGCCGCAAACCCTAATTTAGGGTTTTCCGTCCATAATGCTTGGTATGAACGGTTTCTTGGCAAGCTAGGCCAATGACCGACCATGCGGGGTCGGCCGTGGGTATTCCATACCTGCTTGGGGGTGATGGAATTGATCCGGGGTCATCCAATCATGCTTATGGAGTTGGATGACTGCGATCAGATCATATCCGGACTGATACGGTCAATCCGGATGCTCAATCGGGCTAGTATAACACACCGAGAGGGGCTCAATCGGGCTAGTATAACACACCGAGAGTCAGCCTGTACGGGTATTTCGTACATGGTTTCATTATAGTGCTTGGAGGTTCGTGTTACTCTGTAAGAGTAACACTCGGCCGTCATGCCACACTGATAATGAGTACTGGAAATACAAGGCTGATATGAAATTCACAGGAAGGGATTGTTGCTACATGCTCCAACCTGGAGGAATTTCATGTATTCACATAATGGGATTGTTGCCACATGCTCCATTCTTGGTGAATTAAGTGAGGGAGTATCCAACACTTATAAATGGCTTTATCTTTTACAAGATGTCAGCGCATAATTTTTTTCCGGTTTTTACAATTTTAACCTCAAATGAAAACCCACCATCAAAATTAAGTCCCCTGCCTAGTACGTAATGGTTACACTATTGTGGGGTAGGCATGAGATGGTGGCATATTTATATACTGAAATGACCAAGCTAAAGTGAATACATATTTACCGGATAGTTTCACATCGTCGGGCGTTGCCACAGGAACTGGTTGGTTCGATTAAGGATGCGAAGGAAACAGGACTTGGTCTGGTGAGTCGCTTTGGTTCCTCTTGCATATATCGAGCTCGGTCCATTCTTCATGTGTACTTCTTTTATCATACACGTCTTCCCTCAGGTATATCTGATAAGCCTCGTTGATTGTTATCCCGAATTAGCAGCCTTCATAGGTGGCAAGTAAAGACTTCTTTTCCTCCCGGGATTACGTCGACTTGTGAGATTATAAAGAATCATCTCTTGCGGTCGTTTATTCTACATCTCGGTATTGCTCGATCTTCTCGATTGATTGATCGATTGATTTGATTTTTGATTATTTTTTTTGTGCGCTCATAACCTCCCCTCCTTTGCGGTTTATCATGGAAGTGGTCGACGATCATTCTCGTTGCTTCCCGGAAAGAAGTTTCGAAGTTGACAAGCCCGAAAACCGTGCACACGAAGATGTAATGGCTAAGATCGATCTTCCGCTTCGCGAAGTCGGCCGTGCTATACAGGGGATGTCTATTTCACACCTTCGTATTGCAAGAGGACGTATCTGTGCACTTTCAGCTGCGATCGAAATGGAGGAGCGGTGGAGGCGTGAGGAAACGTTGCAGACACTAGTAAGCGCAAGGGCAGAGAGATTTGCAGCGAGGTTGAAGAGGCGGAGAGTTGAGCATGAACGACCTCCTAATGAAGGCAAGTGTTATTACCCGGTCCAGGACGGCGTGATAATTCTTGATTCCGATACAGACGAACTTGAACATTTGAAAGCAATCTGCGTGGCCCCTAATATTGATGTGCCTTTTGATACTCCCGTTGATGATGTTGGGATGGAGCGCGATCTTTGCGGAGATGCACGATGCACGAAGGCCGAGGAAGATCCGGAGAGGGGAGCATCAACAGGTGATGGAGAAGAACCCAACGGCGGTGCAAAGAGGTCGACCCTCTTGGCGACTAAAACCTCTTTTCTCTTTTCTTCTTTCCAAGTATATTTTGTACGCTCGAACATCTTCCTTGTACTCGGTGGCGGCCGGGTTCAAGGTTTTTCTTCCATTTGATTGTTTGAATAAAGTTTTTTTTTTATAACCCTTTGCCAAGACTGCAACTGAATCTGTGTTCCTGATGCAAGATCTTCCTGACTTTGCTGGGGCAGATGTCTCAAATCATTTTCCTTTTGTGCACATGTTCTATTTCCTTCTTCCCATGAGATGTTTGCTTAGGGTTTCCTTTCTTGCTCCAGTGGATTGATTTAGGCTGACTCAGGACTTTGTGTGAGTAAAGAGGTTCTCAGATGGAAATAGTGTTTAAACTAAATTGGAAATTGAAAATTGAAACCCTAACTATGAATGCAAGTATTGCAATCATTTTCTGGGAGAATTACAAATATGACATGAAATTGTAAAAGGAAACACGCTGGAAAAAATAGCACAACATTTTCAAAGGGTGGAGGATGCTGGAAAGTGGCAGCACAGCGTCTTAAGTTCGGTAGGGTTTGAGCCATTTTGAGTGAATTGTTATGCCTTCTAGTTTATCAGCGTTGATGAGCTTGCAGTAGCCGCCTAGGATAACACATCCGCTACAGTGTACGGTTCATCTTCTCTTTCGGTGGGTGAGTCAGGTGGAGTGGTCATTTTCACCGTCATGCTCCCAACTTTGAATGTAGCCGTCTTTGTCACCAGATCTCAAATCCCAAACGGGTTTGAACGTGCAAATACTTGGACCTTCGTCTTATCGTCTTTGACCAAGACAGCCTCTACACTTTTGATAAAATGTTTGAAAGGGCCGGCTTCCCATTCACATCTCTTAGTCGGGGTTGGTTCGTTGGTTGGAGTCAGTCCCCAGGACTTGTCGAACGAGGGGCGTAGGGTTGTAAAGAAGGTTGCGTGGCGAGACTTACTTGAGATCGGAACTTTTCAAAGTATGCTGACAGGCTCTCTCCGGGAAGTTGCGTCACATTGGTAAGTTGCTGGTGCGGCAATAGACAGCCATCAGGAGCTCCGGAAGGCGTGTTGGAGATTCTTTCAGGTATCGAAACCGGCAGAGGACAGACTCCTAGTATTGCTTTGTTGTAATGCATCCAAGAACGTCCTAGGATCATGTCGTAGTTGGGATGATCTTTGACTATGTAGAACTTTGCTTGCGTCGAGGCATCACCCAATTTGACTTCAAGATCGATGTATCCATATGCATCTCTCGGGCTCTCCCGCTCGAATCTTTAACCACAGTCGGGTGACGAGTAGCTTCCTGCTTCGAAATCTTTGCCGCTCTCAAGGTCTTGACGGTAATGATGTTAAATTCGGAAGCCGTATCAATCAACGCGTTATCGAACTCAACGTCTCTCAAACAAGTGACAGGTAGGAGTCCCCAGTTTCCATTGCTCACGTCCTTCAGGAAAGACTGGGTTCCTGGACTGCTACTGGATACAAACGCCTACCTGACACAACGTGGTTGAGGGCCGCAAATATGTCTTGACGCTGTCCTTTGGAGAAGTACAAGATTTCACATATGTGCTCCATCATAGATTGTACGGTCTTGCGAACAGAATCCCCAGAAATCATGCAGTTCCTGATAGGTAGAGGGTCTCTATGAACACCTTCGTTTCCAAGCTGGAGTTCCCCTGTCTCTACCTTTTCCCTGAATATTTGTTTCAACCTGTTGCAATCTTTGGTTGGATGATGGATGAACTGTGGTAGCAACAATATCCGGGATCTGCCATTTCTTCCTCGGTTGGAGGACGTCGATAGGGGGCGGCTTTACGGCGTCGTCTTAGATCCACGCTTCCAAGAGCTCTATCACTTCATTCATGGGAAAAGGAAAACCCGTGTCTTTAGTGTTTTGTGCAGGAGTTTTGTCTGCTCCTTTTCGAGACGAAGTCTTGTGTGCCGGGGATGTCCGCTTGGTTTGTTGTTCCGTCACTAGAGCTTTCCTTTTCTCTCCTCCGCCCACTACACTCATAGAAAGACTAGTGTTGTATTGCTTGTTCGTGAGGCGCCTGCTCCCTCGACTTTCACGTGAATCTTCACTTCGAACAACTCGGTTCTTTCTAGCAATCTTTGGTGCGGTTGTTCTTTGAACGCTTGGCAGCTTCATGGAGTTCAGAGAACGTTTGAAAGCCCAGATTCTCTAACAGAGCGCGGTATATGGGTATCATACCGTTGATGCACAACTCCACCAATGGTCGTTCGGTGACGTTCGGGTCATGACAATCCAGCGCTTGAGTTCTGAACCTTTTGACGAAGTCGTTAGGATGCTCGTTGTTCCGCTGAAGAATTCTTCCTAGATCTGAAAAGGTGATTTGTTCAGACACGAAGAAATACTTTATGTAGAAAGCACTGACCATCTCGCTCCAGTTGGATATGCTGTTAGGCGCGATGTTATTGTACCAGGTGTACGCCCTCCCGTAAGTGATTTCGAGAATTCTTTCAGGCGCAGAACATGATTGTATTCATGTTCCCCCAAGGATTCCAAGAATCGAGAGACATGTTCACGAGCATTACCAGTACCGTCGTAGAGGGAGAACTGGGGAGAGGTATAACCTCTTGGAAGAGGGATTCGTTGCATATCTTGAGGGTATGGAGGTTGGTGTTGGTGTGCATCCGTCAGATTTCCTTTACCTCGGCTTTGAAGGAGTCGTTCTAGATCCTCACGTGTGATGAAGTTGGGTGTCCGGTCCCTTTCTCTTGAACATTCAGGAGCAACACGAGCTTCTTCACTCATGTGGGTCCGAGTGGAAACGCCTGCTCCGGGTGAATTGAAGGCATTTCTTGTTGGCTCCAAAGATTGACGTGAATCTTGTGGCAATCATTCAGTCAAGGTCTTGAGGAAAGTGAGTACCTCCTTCTGAGTTGCGGCCATATCTGTTTGAGTCTTAGCAAGAACTTCTTGTTTCTCCATCAAGTCTGCAATGGTAATAGACGGTGGTCCTCCTCTTGTGCCTCCGGCTCCTCGCCCCGATGAGGGAGTGAAAGTTGTTGTTCTGGTGACCACCGGAGTCGTTACACTTGAGGGGATGCCGGGATTTGCGGCTACTCGCTCTGCGGTGATGGGAGGCATTACACCTACGGGGTGTCTCTGCTCCGCTAGTGTTGGTGATAGAGGTAACGGCTCATCGAGATGTGTTGGCTACGGTAGCTCCACTGACAGGTACTTCGACACCAGGATTGTTACCCACACTAGCCCCATCAGAATTGATTCTTGATCCGAGACCTTAATTCCACCATCTTGAAATGAATTGTTGATTGAATTGATTCTAAGATCTACCCTTTTGAAATTGATAAAATTGAATCGGATTTGGAAGAAATTGACTTTACAACCGAGAGATTAACCTCCCACTGTGGTCGCCAATTGTTTATGGGTGAAAACTACTCCTGCAGAATTTGGTAATTTGGGGTGTGGATGAGGAATGAATTTAAACCTTAAACAAATGCACTGCGCGGTGAGTGCTTGTAGATTCGAGAGATCAATCTGTGCAAGTCTGGCCTAAACCAAGAAATGGCCGTTCCGGACTTGTTTCGGTCACAAAGTGAAGGAGATGGGGTTGATCTTAGGGAGGGAAGCGAAGAAGGTGTTGAGATTGTGAAGGTGTAGACTTGCTTATGACTTGCAACAGGAAAGTGAACAAGCTTACGATTGGTGTAAGCAGGCTCTGGTGTTTTCTTGTTGTTTTTCTCTGTTTTCCTCTCTTTTTGTTTGGAAATAGGGCGGAGAACCTATTTATACAAGTCATTGAGTCTTATTCACGTCTCTCGTGGGAAGTGGAGGAAGTGGAGTGATGGAGTAGTGGAGTTGTGCGTTGGTGATACACGACTAGCCTTGCCCACTTCTCATGTTCATCTCTAACCGTCCATGACTTCCTAACACGTTCTTGTGATGGCGCGTTGCACGCTGCACGCTGTAAACCGCCAGACCAATACCCCAGTATGTATCCCCCAGTTTGTGACATGATTGATATCTGGAATGTGTGGATTGTGGATCCACGAAAGATAGCATGTAATGCTGAATTGAATAACTGCGTTATTCAGGAAGTCGATACTTGTGAAGTATCGTGTGTATTTTATGCAGGTACTGCATCATGGTGTGGTAAAGTGATGGGTAATGACGCCTCACCGACCAATTAACTCGACCGGGTTGTATAACCAGCTGGTGAAGTTGGACGGATGAGATGATCTTTGAGACACTCATCTGCGACCGTTAATGAAATTAGGGTTTTGAAGAGGCGCGCAAGCATCACTCTTCAGCTTGGTCGAAACCAAGCATGGGAAGGATTTCGGAGAGGACCGACCGGGCGTGCATGTAGATAGCATGCCGGTGTACACGTCCATGTCTCACTGTCTCATGAAGGTGCGATCTAGGCCACTTAATTTGACCTGCAAAGAGGAGTGGTTGAGATCGATTTTGCAATAGGAGTTTGATGCCGCAAAAGGCCGCGCACCATGCTCTTTTCCGGCGCGCGTTCCAAGACAACCTAACTTGGTCGGTCTTGGCCGATTGGTTTGACGTGAAGATGGTAGGCTGGTGTTCACGCCTATACCGAATATCCCATTCAAACGTGATCCGATCCACCCAAATCGTCCGGCGAAGTTGAGCGGTCGAGATCGGTTGTGGTTTGGGAGGCGTGGCCACGCTAGTTTGGGCGCACGTTTTGGATTAACCAGGCATGATATGCCTTGGCCGAACACATGAGGAGGTAGATGGGCCCACAGTGGTCATCTTTGGTATGACCGGACTGTTTAATCTAACTGGGACCCTCCATTCGTGCCGGAGAAGATGGACGCTCATGATGCTCAAAACCCTAATTTTGGGTTTCAAAGCCGTGCGCCATCTCTTGTTTGGGCGACAATTTTGTCACGACCAAACATGGTTGGTTTTGACCGATTGGTCAAGTGTGTAGGCGGGCCCACGGTGATCGTGTTGACATGCTCTGGGCCCTTTGAATCTACATTTTCGCCCTCCATCTATACCTGCGAAGATGGATGGTTGAGACTGCTTTGCAACACATGTAATATGCCGCAAACCCTAATTTAGGGTTTTCCGTCCATAATGCTTGGTATGAACGGTTTCTTGGCAAGCTAGGCCAATGACCGACCATGCGGGGTTGGCCGTGGGTATTTCATACCTGCTTGGGGGTGATGGAATTGATCTGGGGTCATCCAATCATGCTTATGGAGTTGGATGACTGCGATTAGATCATATCCGGATCGATACGGTCCAGTCAGGATGCTCAATCGGGCTAGTATAACACACCGAGAGGGGCTCAATCGGGCTAGTATAACACACCGAGAGTCACATGCGGGTATTTCGTACATGGTTTCATTATAGTGCTTGGAGGTTCGTGTTACTCAGTAAGAGTAACACTCGGTCGTCATGCCACACCGATAATGAGTACCGGAAATACAAGGCGATATGAAATTCACAGGGAAGGGATTGTTGCTACATGCTCCAACCTGGAGGAATTTCATGTATTCACGAGAATGGGATTGTTGCCACATGCTCCATTCTTGGTGAATTAAGTGAGGGAGTATCCAACACTTATAAATGGCTTTATCTTTTACAAGATGTCAGCGCATAATTTTTTCCGGTTTTTACAATTTTAACCTCAAATGAAAACCCACCATCAACACAAAGTTTTTGACATGGGCTTAACATTTAGCTTGGGAGGTCACAAGCCTGGAAACCAACATGAAGTAAATCAGACTACAAAGGCCTTAG
Source organism: Papaver armeniacum (assembly GCA_023531295.1). Taxonomy (NCBI): domain Eukaryota; kingdom Viridiplantae; phylum Streptophyta; class Magnoliopsida; order Ranunculales; family Papaveraceae; genus Papaver; species Papaver armeniacum. The sequence goes on from JAJJWW010015235.1 coordinate 237,643, forward strand.
TGGATTTTACTCAAGGGAGTCGCACATGTGCAATTCAAAGAATGATAATTAGGTCCCATTATAAGCAGAGAAGAGATCTCATTCTTCAACAGCTCGAGCTATGAGAGGCTACATTTCTTCTCGTTTCCTGCAGAGATCGAGAAGAGTAAAGAGCAGAGATCAACAGCTTCATTCTGAACCAACCAAGAGCAGCAAATAGGGTACTATCTGTGGTGGTTATGGGCAGAGTTTGGTCAAGTTATGGAGCATGAATTCAGTCGAGAGAAGTTGTTGAATATATGGGTTTTGTTGAGTGTTTGAGTTAATCAGTGGCTCGAGTATGAGTGGTGGTTGTAGCTCAAGGTGCAGGCGAAGTGGGTTTGAATTGGATTAAATTTTGGTAAAGATTTCAGGCAGTAGAACTGTGAATAATCAAGTCACATTCGACCATTTTCATGGGAATATATGAAGGGAATTGTTGAAGTATTAGTGTGTTTAAATGAATTATAAATGAATGGGTTGGTGATTGAATGTGAAATTTCGCATGGAAGGAGTTGTGCTATCTCAAATATACAGCAAGTGCCTAGCCATGGTCAGTTTGCTACACGTACTGCAATTGTTCGACAAAAAGCCTGAGCCACCAGTTTTACACATTCAACTTCACTCACGATCTGGTGTTGCTCCAGGTTTGCTATCAGCTAGCCATGGGTCTGTAGGTGCGTACGGAGGACTAGTGAGAGCACTTGAAAGCCAGCAGGGATCGAAGTTTGTAGCCGTGGGGTCTGTTGGGTGTTTTCGATTGAGTTGAGGGCCTGGATTAGAGAAGATGAACATGGGAGAAATTGCAGTGATGTATGCTAGGACAGGGGTGGAGCAGTTGAGAACTGGTGGAATTACAGGCTTTGCCTTTGGCCTGAGATTGTGCTGAGGTTATGAATGAGCTGCAGCTGGTTGTGAAGTTATTGTAGGGAGTTATGAGTATGGCTGTACAGAGATGAATAAGGGTTACAGTCTATGGAGCTGTTGGAGTTGCAAGATGATGTTGAGCATGCTGGGAAGACTAAGATGGGGAGTGCATCTGAATTGTAATGTGCAGTGACTGGATATTGGTGCTGTGTGCGGTAGTGCAACTGCAATTAGGCGTGAAGCTGAGGACTAGGAGTTGACGCAGAGATAAACAAGAAGGGTTAAAGCTCATTCTTGAGCTGAAACATTTTTTACAGATGAAATGTTAGGGGAATTAAGTTGGTTTGGCTGTTGCTGGTAAGTTAAGCAAGAACATGGAAGGTGCAGCTATGTAGAAGAAGGTTATTACAGTTGAGTAGTTGGTGCTGTTTTGAGATGCAGAGGTGCTGTAGGATGATGGTTGCAACGGAATTGAACTGAAATTAGTGATGCAGTGGCTGGTCTGAGATGGCAGCTGAGCTGCGATTGATGTTGGTGGTTGAGATGATAATTGCAGCTGCAGTTTGAGACTCGCATGTAGGTGTAGTGCAGGAATGAAGACTGGTGGAGCTGTTGCCGTGGAGTTCAGCTTGCTACTGTCTCAGTGGGGTGACTGAATTGGTGGTGTCCTTGAATTACAGTTGAGATTAAGAAGCGGCTATAACTGGTTTGTGAATGGTGTTGATACTGGTGATCTTTGGATGAATGCTTACGAGGAGCGATTACGGTAGTCTTGTTAAGAAGGCTTAAGTTGTAATGAAGACAGGGTAGTTGTAATGGCTAGGCAGTAGTGGTGATGCAATAGTTGTGACAGTGTGTGCGCTGCGGAGAAATGGGAATCGATGTCTCTTTGTGAGAGTTTGTATATGCTGCAGATATAGCCGGGAAGTTACTGAGAATGCATGAATAAGACTGCAGAAACTTGATGCGGAAAGTGAGAGAGAATGGCGAGCCGGTGGTACAGTTCTGGTTATCGGATTTCTGAACCGAGAGTGTTGATCATAATATTTTAGTGAATCGTGAAGGGGGTATGAGTCGAATGCAAGAGTTGGCCGCGGCATATATGAGTTTGGAGTTGCGCTTTTGGGGACGTTTTCGCAAGAATTCAAGAATTGGTTTAGATGGTTCATATGTGATGTATTGCTCTGAATTGTGAGTGTAGGAACTACAGAGAAGGATAGTGAGTTGTTGGGAGTTATGGTAGTCGGATACAGGTTCGGGTGGTCGGAGATAGTTCACGGTGACCGGATTCCGGCAACGGTAACCGAATTCCGGTGATGATGTCAGCAACCTGGCGACCCAGAATTTCCAGAGACGTATTTTCACTCATGGGCTTGGTGGACCACTTGGAGATGGGTTTTGAGAATAGAGTATCCTTTTGGGAATGGAAGAAGCATATAAATAGAAAACTCTTTCTCTAAACCTAGATATATCTCCATTAGGGAGGCTTCTACTTGTTTTCTAGGTTTTCACATGATAGATTCTTCTAAACTCTTTGTGATGATTTCCAAAAACCCAAGTAGTTGATTTATTTTTATTGGTTAAAGATGTAGTTGGATTTTGAAACCAAGTTATGATTTTTATGAATTAGTTTTCTCTCAAAATCATGGTTCACTTCTACGGGTTATAATAATTGCATGATTGACGTATTGCAATATGATTGAATGTTTGTTTGGTTGAGTCTAGAATTGATTGAACATACATCCATATCTATAGCTATTTTAGGGTTTATCATCGAGCGATAACCTTGAATACGAGTAGCATGATATGATTACGGTTTGTAGTGATACATTCTTGTAATCATATGTAGAAATTGACCTTTGTTCGAATTGTGTGCGCAATGTATTACAATTGCATTGATTAGCCTATTTCTGAAACTTAATGATCCTAGGAATTGAACTTAATTAGCGCAAGGCGTTAGGTTATTCTTTAGGTAGAATTCACATACGCAGCTCTAATGTGTGTGTTGATGAACTTTAGAAATTTATGGAGTATTCTTGCAATAAGGTATTCTAGGTCTTTTGATGATAGCGAGATTAAATACGAATTCTATTCATATATTCAAAAACTTGTTTACAATTGAAGATGAAACCTTTATCCAATATTTTCACCTCATTGATTTGCGTGTTTACTTTTATTGTTTTGCTTTTATTTTATTTAGTTTATAAAAATCAGAAAATCCTCCCATTGCTTTACATAAGAAACCGAAACATATTGACAACTTAAGTCCTCTCTGTGGGAACGATCCTTTCTTGCCCTTGCTTCATTATATATTTTGAGTAGTAAGAAAGTGTAATTATTTTTGACGCCTACGACAGCGATCAAATTTCGGCGCCGTTGCCGGGGAGGCAGCGGGTTGTTATTTGTTTTTGGTTTCTTATTTTTGTTTTGTTTTTGTTTTATACTCTTATATTCTGGTTTTTGACATAGTTTTGAGAATCTTATTTAAGGTACTTATTTCTCATGGAAGGAGCATACTACATGAATGGATACGGTTTTCAACAACCTCAACAACAATACGGCTTTCAACCTCAACAACATGACAACTATAACCCTTATGGGGAGTACAATCAAAACCAATCCTTTGGTTATGGTCAATACTCCACGTACCCTTTTAGTTGTTCTCATACATTCTAACCTTCTTACGGTGGGTATGTAAGTGAGAAACCAGAAGGAGGGGAGAATAGTTGTACTCCTATTAATATTTCTTCTAGTTTGGTAGATGAAATGCACCAATTTATGGACATCATGGAGTCATTTTGTGGACAACCAAGCATGGAGCAAGTTTCATCGACCGAATGTTCTCATAGTATGTTTGGCCCAATTTATGATCGTAGTTATGATCATTCACCCGTTCAAAGGGAAGATAATGGGCCTAGCAATACTGAAGTAAGTGATTCTACTTTTGCCTTGTCGAACGATCTTTACAAACAAATGGAACACTATATCCAGAATTTGGATGGATCACTCCAAGAGCTTCAAAGAGGTGTTTCCGACGTAAGAAAGGGCATTGATGAATACATAGAGGAAATGAATAATTATGTTGAAAAAGGCAAACCTTTGGGGACTTTAGTTGATAATTGTGTAGTGAACTCAACTCTTGATCTTAGTAATGATCATTCACCTATTCAAAAGTATGAGTTAGAGATTAGCAACACTAAATTCAGCGACGAACAAGATTATGTCAACTATGAAAGTGACGGTGATTATGATACATTGCTTGAACCAACTCATGGTGACATCTCCGAGGAGTGTACAATAGAATCTTTTTGGGACCAAGATAAAGACGAAGAGGAATATGTCGACACTTGTTTAGATTACTCAAGCATTGATCTTAATAATGATCAAGAGCCTATTCAAAGGGTGGAGCTTGAGGATGATGCATTTTCGAGTGTTCTAAAAAAGTTCCTTATAGCGAGATTTGGATCCGCAAAAGAGTGTGTGCCTTACAACAAAGAGGAGTGTCTTGAGAATGAAACCGATATGACCAATATTGTGGAAGACCCAGTTGAGCTTGCAAATGATTGTAATGATGATGTTTAAGTCGAGACTGTGGTTAATGCAGAAATGGACGAAGAATGGTTGCAAGGTTTGATAGAGGACCATGATATACAAGAGGTGAGTAATTCACTTGAGTTTTTCAAGGATGAAGAGGATTCTGTGATACAAGAGATTGTGCAAGGTTTGTCTAACCCGTTGCCTATTGTTTCTTCTCCTTTACCTCTTATTGGTTTGAATGTATGTGCTTCGAGAGTATTGTTGAATGACTTTTTTTCTCGATATCCGCCATTGGAAACATTTGATTCTCATACTATGTAGGTTTTGGAACAAGAAACCGTGGTAGTCCCTGACTTCTATATTCTTTATACACTTCCAAGTGTGGACAAGAATAAGTGTGGGGGAAACTTTTATCGGTTCATAGCTTCATTTATGTTTTATATTACTAATATTTGTGTGAAGCTAGTGTTTACAAAACAGGTTCTATGGAAGGATCCTCAACTTTTTAGATTATTGGTGTATGGGGAATTCAATTTGCAAGTCGGGTTGACGACTTTAAACCAAGCGCTGCATGGGAGGCAACCCATTGGATGAGTATTTCTTATCTTATCTTTTTATTTATTTTTTCTTGTCTTGTATTTACTTTTTATGATTTCTTGTCGCATTTCATTATAAGATTTCCCACCTTAACTTTATTTGGACGATTCAATTTACATTGAGGACAATGTAAAGTTTAAGTGTGGGGGAGTGGTTAAGCATTTGCATTGTAAATTTTTCATAAATTTTCAACTTTTGTATGAATAGTGAATAAAAAACTCCAACTTGTAGTTAGTTTAGAGTCACGTAGTATACATGTCGCTAAGATTACATCGAGATTCTCATAAGAGTGACTGAACTTAGAGATGACAGAGAACGTGATCGGGTTTCTTACTTGTATGAGAGTTAAAGTTGGATTTAACCATGCCAGTGGCAAATGAGGTGCAAAATGAATTCGGTATTAGGGTTGTGGTCCCTTATAGTGGAGACTACCCATGTTACATAATGTGAGGCACCGACCTTTACTTCTTTGTACCTGTCTAAATTTGTGATTTTAGAGTGTGTGTCACCGTACGTAAATTCCGGGCAGAATGGTGAGCTGCCCAACCTCCCACCAATAGAAGCACTACTTTGATCTCTTGAGTGCTATTTTATCAATCATGATGGTGACATCGAATTGCTAACTTACATACCACTTGTAATCTTGTTCGCAGTTAGCACCATCGACTTTATCTCTCCCTACACCAACATGTCCATAGAAACACCATCATCATCAACAAGAGGAGCATCACAAATTCGAAGGAAAGTTGAAGACGTTCAAGGTTTACAAGCAATGATACAGAAATGGGAAGATTTCATATTCAAGTAAAGCAACAAGACAAGGAGCAGAATTTTAACAAGTTGAAGACTATTGTACAAGAGCGAAGATTGTCAAGGATGAGAGTTCGAGAAGTTTGTGATATCAAGACATACAAGTTGTGAAGAATCAAGCAGTAAAGTACTTACACCATGGCCTTTGTACTTACATTTTTATTTTATTTTCTCTTGCTACAAAAAAAAAAGAGAAAAAAAGAGAAAATTTCTTTAGGTTCATTACTAGTTTTATTGTTTTGTTTTCATTTTGTATTTGTTTTAGTTTTCTTGTCTCAATAAAAAAAATAATAAATAATAAATAATAAAAAAAAAAGAAAAAAAAAAGAGACAAGAAAAATTCATTGTATCATATTTTGGGTTTGTATAGTTCGTTTTTAGTTTTGTATTCTTTCAATAAAGCCAATGAAGAAGAAATATCTATACTGAAGTTTCAAGCAATAAGGATTTAGAGGAAAAGAGTTACATTGTCAAGATTCTACGAAGTTCAAGAGTTATCATCAAGAGTTGAAGACCGAAGACGAAGATGAAGACACCGATTGAAGACCGAAGACGTTTCTATGGATGCTGTGAGAGTGGTGCTAGCTGCACGTCGAACGGATAACGAGGTAAGTAAGCATATTCCCACCTTCGTTAAGTGGTTGATTTCCTTTCTTAGAGATTGTCAGAAAAATGGGTTTTCAAAATTATAAAAGATGTAGGTTTTCAAAACAATTCGGAGGGTTTTGCCTTCCTACCATTCAACGTGTCGCAGGATTCTCTATTTATTCCTACCTGGACACATGTGTGACCCATAAAAAAGTTGTTTATTATTGAGCGCAACTTCATAAAACCCTTTCTTGTGAGGCAGAGTCGAGACTTTTGTTCACTCCGAACCCGAATTTCTTTCGATAAGGGATAGTTATTTTTATCTCAACTTTTAAGGATGAGATTGTGTTCATTTATGTGTCTAACTTCTTATTACTAGTGTGCAGAATCTCTATGTCTTCTTAGCGCGTTGGATGCTATCATTACAGAGAACTATTAAGTTGGTAAAGTAAGTTTTGTGGGTATATCTCTAGTAAGCCCTCACGAGACTATAACTCGTCCACTAGGGACACCTAGGGGTTTAAAGGCTTGTTATACGTGCTAAGTGTGACCGTAGCCTCGACGACACGGAGTTGTATGTATGTTTTAGAATTGTTTTGTTTAATTTGCTTGAGGACTAGCAAAGTCTAAGTGTGGGGGAATTTGATAGGTGTTGTAAACACCTCAATTATATCTATAGTTTATGCTTTCTTTGTTATGTTTTCTTGCGAATTATGTATTATTACGCTTCTTTTGCATTTTATAGGTGTTTTGGAGTCATGTGGTGTGAAAGAAGAAAAATGCGTCGAAATGGGACATATCGGATACACGCGTAAAGCTCATATCAACTGAGTCACCTGCCAAGTGGAAGCTGCGATGCTGGAGTCTAAGATTATGTAAATTTTATGACATGGGCTTAACATTTAGCTTGGGAGGTCACAAGCCTGGAAACCAACATGAAGTAAATCAGACTACAAAGTCCTTAGTGGATTTTACTCAAGGGAGTCGCACATGTGCAATTCAAAGAATGATAATTAGGTCTCACTACAAGCAGAGAAGAGATCGCATTCTTCATCAGCTCGAGCTATGAGAGGCTACATTTCTTCTCATTTACTGCAGAGATCGAGAAGAGTAAAGAGTAGAGATCAACAGCTCCATTCTGAACCAACCAAGAGCAGCAAATAGGGTACTATCTGTGGTGGTTATGGGTAGAGTTTGGTCAAGTTATGGAGCATGAATTCAGTCGAGAGAAGTTGTTGAATACATGGGTTTTGTTGAGTATTTGAGTTAATCAGTGGCTCGAGTATGAGTGGTGGTTGTAGCTCAAGGTGCAGGAGAAGTGGGTTTGAATTGGATTAAATTTTGGTAAAGATTTCAAAAAGAGAACCGTGAATAATCGAAGTCATATCTTGACCATTTTCATGGGAATATATGAAGGGAATTGCTGAAGTATTAGTGTGTTTAAATGAATTATAAATAAATGGGTTGGTGATTGAATGTGAATTCTTCGTAGGGAAGGAGTTGTGCTATCTCCAATATACAGCAAGTGCCTAGCCATGGTCAGTTTGCTACACGTACTGCAGTTGTTCGACAAAAAGCCTGAGCCACCAGTTTTACACATTCAACTTCACTCACGATCTGGTGCTGCTCCAGGTTTGCTATCAGCTAGCCATGGGTCTGTAGGTGCGTACGGAGGACTAGTGAGAGCACTTGAAAGCCAGCAGGGATCGAAGTTTGTAGCCGTGGGGTCTGTTGGGTGTTTTCGATTGAGTTGAGGGCCTGGATAGAGAAGATGAACATGGGAGAAATTGCAGTGATGTTTGCCAGGACATGGGTGGAGCAGTTGAGAACTGGTGGAATTACAGGCTTTGCCTTTGGCCTGAGATTGTGCTGAGGTTATGAATGAGCTGCAGCTGTTTGTGAAGTTATTGCAGGGAGTTATGAGTATGGCTGTGCAGAGATGAATAAGGGTTGCAGTCTATGGAGCTGTTGGAGTTGCAAGATGATGCTGAGCATGCTGGGAAGACTAAGATGGGGAGTGCATCTGAATTGCAATGTGCAGTGACTGGTTATTGGTGTTATGTGCGGTAGTGCAACTGCAATTAGGAGTGAAGCTGAGGACTAGGAGTTGACGCAGATAAACAAGAAGGGTTAAAGCTCATTCTTGAGCTGAAACATTTGTTACAGATGCAATGTTAGGGGAATTAAGTTGGTTTGGCTGTTGCTAGTAAGTTAAGCAAGAACATGGAAGGTGCAACTATGTAGAAGTAGGTTATTGCAGCTGAGTAGTTGGTGCTGTTTTGAGATGCAGAGGTGCTGTAGGATGATGGTTGCAACGGAATTGAACTGAAATTAGTGATGCAGTGGTTGGTCTGAGATGGCAGGTGAGCTGCAATTGATGTTGGTGGTTGAGATGATAATTGCAGCTGCAGTTCGAGACTCGCATGTAGGTGCAGTGCAGGAATGGAGACTGGTGGAGCTGTTGCCGTGGAGTTCAGCTTGCTACTATCTCAGTGGGGTGACTGAATTGGTGGTGTCCTTGAATTGCAGTTGAGATTAAGAAGCGGCTACAACTGGTTTGTGAATGGTGTTGATACAGTGATGCTGGATGAATGCTTACAGGGAGTAGTTCTGGTAGTACTGTTAAGAAGGATTGAGTTGTAATGAAGATAGGGTAGTTGTAATGGCTAGGCAGTAGTGGTGATGCAATAGCTGTGACAGTGTGTGCGCTGCGGAGAAATGAGAATCGATGTGCTACTGTGAGAGTTTGTATATGCTGCAGATATTGCAAGGGAAGTTACAGAATACATGAATAAGACTGCAGAAACAATGCGGAAAGTGAGCGAGAATGGCGAGCCGGTGGTACCAGTTCTGGTTATCAGATTTCTGAACCGAGAGTGTTGATCATAATATTTTAGTGAATCGTGAAGGGGGTATGAGTCGAATGCAAGAGTCGGCCGCGGCATATATGAGTTTGGAGTTGCGCTTTTGGGCACGTTTTCGCAAGAATTCAAGAATTGGTTTAGATGGTTCATATGTGATGTATTGCTCTGAATTGTGAGTGTAGGAACTGCAGAGAAGGATAGTGAGTTGCTGGGAGTTATGGTAGTCGGATACAGGTTCAGGTGGTCGGAGATAGTTCACCGTGACCAGATTCCGGCAACGGTAACCGGATTCCGGTGATGATATCAGCAACCCGGCGACCCAGAATTTCCAGAGACGTATTTTCACTCATGGGCTTGGTGGACCACTTGGAGATGGGGTTTGAGAATAGAGTATCCTTTTGGGAATGGGAGAAGCATATAAATAGAAAACTCTTTCTCTAAACCTAGATATATCTCCATTAGGGAGGCTTCTACTTGTTTTCTAGGTTTTCACATGATAGATTCTTCTAAACTCTTTGTGATGATTTCCAAAAACCCAAGTAGTTGATTTATTTTTATTGGTTAAAGATGTAGTTGGATTTTGAAACCAAGTTATGATTTTTATGAATTAGTTTTCTCTCAAAATCATCGTTCACTTCTACGGGTTATAATAATTGCATGATTGACGTATTGCAATATGATTGAATGTTTGTTTGGTTGAGTCTAGAATTGATTGAACATACATCCATATCTATAGCTATTTTAGGGTTTATCATCGAGCGATAACCTTGAATACGAGTAGCATGATATGATTACGGTTTGTAGTGATACATCCTTGTAATCATATGTAGAAATTGACCTTTGTTCGAATTGTTTGCGCAATGTATTACAATTGCATTGATTAGCCTATTTCTGAAACTTAATGATACTAGGAATTGAACTTAATTAGCGCAAGGCGTTAGGTTATTCTTTAGGTAGAATTCACATACGCAGCTCTAATGTCTGTGTTGATGAACTTTGGAAATTTATGGAGTATTCTTGCAATAAGGTATTCTAGGGCTTTTGATGATAGCGAGATTAAATACGAATTCTATTCATATATTCAAAAACTTGTTTACAATTAAAGATGAAACCTTTATCCAATATTTTCACCTCATTGATTTGCGTGTTTACTTTTTATTGTTTTGCTTTTATTTTATTTAGTTTATAAAAATCAGAAAATCCTCCCATTGCTTTACATAAGAAACCGAAACATATTGACAACCTAAGTCCTCTCTGTGGGAACGATCATTTCTTGCCCTTGCTTCATTATATATTTTGAGTAGTAAGAAAGTGTAATTATTTTTGGCGCCTACGACAGCGATCGCCTTTATGAAATCTCCTTTACCGGTTTGTATTAATGCTACAATTGGTTTGAATGTTCGATGAGCAAATTGAACTAACTTTCCTGGAAGAATTCACAGGGTGAGTACTAAAACCAATAGGTTTAGACATCCGAATGTCAGTTACACCTTTGAGCATTAAAATCTAAGGTGTGTTGAAGTCGACTAAATTAGTTGTCATTCAACCTCAATTTTCTCTTCCGTTGAACATGTCCTTTTGAGTCACAAAAGAGACATACTTTCTGATCACCGGAGTGATTAGAGTTTGTAGGATTAGCAACATCGTTAGAAGATTTCTTCCTTCTGTGAGATGTGGTGTTTGCTTGATCAGTGGATGAACCTAGCACCTCTTTTGCAATAGGAAGGGTTTGCAGTTTAGCTTCTGAAGCTGGTTTCATTAGAGAACATGATTACAAGTAGCCACATTTTCTAATATCACGGTTGTGTCAGAAGTAATTGGTATGACGCACTGCCTAGAACAACTTTTATCTTGAATAGAGAGACTACTCAATAGTCGTTCTATTTCCAGGGCATCTTCCTTGAGTTTAGCCTCGAGTAAGGTTTGGGATAAACAAACTACAGCATTTTCCTTACGAAGAACCCTTAATTGGGAATCACGATATTTTACCATACCAATCATCATATTGACCTTGTGTTTCAGACTATTAATTTCAACTGCCTGGATTCTAACAAGTTTTAGAATCGCTGCACTCTCTTGAGTTGCTTCCCTTTCTACTCCAGAGTCAGACTCATCAGTAAGATAGTCAGGGTAACACAAATCAATACTTGTTTGTTTAGTAAGAACAAAATGTTCATCTACATGCGAGATCGACAAGTCTTTCTCTTTAATAGATTTCATAGAAATAACCACATTCAATATTTCGTTAGGAAATATGTATGGACTAACTCCAATATAATTCCGGGAGAATCAACTAGACAATCAGACTCAATCAAGGAAATATATCCAAAAGTTATATCTCTATTTCTCAATGTAATCAGCAAATCAAACAGATAGAATCCGTGAGCCTAATTATTATGAGAAACAACTTGAACGGTACCAAAGACCAATGTTCAAGTCTCAATTAATTTCAATCAACAACCAAAGGTTGGATTCACCAACTGATTGAACTACGCACAACCTGTGATATTTCAATTATATAAACAAATATAATGCAGAAAAGAAATAACATAGATACCAGAAGTTTTGTTAACGAGGAAACCGCAAATGCAGAAAAACCCCGGGACCTAGTCCAGATTTGAAAACCACACTGTATTAAGCCGCTACATACTCTAGCCTACTACAAGTTAACTTCGGACTGGAATGTAGTTGATCCCTAACCAAGTCTCACACCGATTAAGGTACAATCGCGTTCCTTACGCCTCTGAATCCCAACATGACTCTACGCACTTGATTCCCTTAGTTGATCTCACCCACAACTAAGAGTTGCTACGACCCAAAGTCGAAGACTTGATAAACAAATATGTCTCCCACATAAATACCTACGAAGTTTTGTTCCGTCTTTTGATAAATCAAGGTGAACAGGAACCAATGGATAATCCAGTCTTATATTCCCGAAGAACATCCTAGAAATATCAATCACCTCACAATAACTTAATTATATGGTAGTAGAACAAGTTATTGTGGAATCACAAAGAATGAGACGAAGAGCTTTGTGATTACTTTTTATATCTTACCTATCAGAGATAAATCTCGAGCAAATCTTAGAGAAGATAGTACTCAATACGATAGAACAAGTGATCAGAACACGCAGCTACAGAGGAAATAGTTGGGTCTGGCTTCAGAATCTCAATGAAGTCTTTACGTCGTTAACTTATAATGGTTTTAGGGAAAACCTAGGTTAAAGGAGAATCGTCTCTAGTCGCAACTAGTATCACAAAGAAGGTGTGGGGATTAGGTTTCCCAATTGCTAGAGTTCTTCTCCCTTATATAGTCTTCAAATCAGGGTTTGATAACTTTGAAACAAAACAATCAATATTCACCATTGGATAAAATTCTGATTTAAGATTCAAGCTAAGTTTGCTTAAAACCAAAGCAATATCTCTCCACTGTTAGATGGTCTTAGCTTGTTACACACACGGTTTGCAAAGATTGCATTCCTTAATTTATAAATGTATTTGTTCGTGAGTATGATATCATACTTAACCAATTTTAAAATTTAACCGCATAAGTTTGCAAACGGGTACGCAAACTTAAGTTCCGGACTTTGATCTTTTCCGACAGTTTGCAAACGGGTGAGAATATTGTCGTTCTGGATTTTAACAGTTAAAACCGTTCGCATACGGGTATGCATACTTGGTTCCCGGATCTGAATCATTCTTACAACAGTTTGCATACTGGTATACATATTGTGCTATATCCAGACACTGATTAATTGTTCTAAACTCTCATTTCAATCATTGAAACATTCTTAGTCACACAAGCTATTAGCTTATTAGAAATTTTCAAGTGATCAAATGATCAATACGAAACATTCTGAATCTACATCAAATAAATGTCTCACACAAATCATGTAAGATGTTACAAGGCGATTTTCACATGATCATCTTTTGACTTTCGTCAAGAATAATGATGAATGTAGTTAAAGCAAAAAAATTTCCAACACATATTTCGAGAAAGATATAAGCGAGTTAAACTTAGCTCTAAATATCAAATGTGTATAATGTAAAAGTCTATATTGCTTTACGACTTAGTCTCAATAGGAGATAGAATAGAATAGACTTCTAAGTGATAGATGAGTTCAAGTCTCCACATACCTTTTGTTGATGAAGTTCCTCCAAGCTCCTCTTAGTAGATCTTCGTCTTCAATCGATGAACGTCGTGAAGTCTAAAGCTCAACTACACATTCTATAATAATCCGAGACATAACTATAAGTAGACTAGAAATCAAGAATTATAGTTTTGACACCTAAACTTGACAAACAAGCTTGAGTAGCAACGCTTGCGAGTTCGACCAGCAATGCTCTAACAAAACCCATAACATCATTACGGCCTTCAGTTCCATCACCAACACCATCTCTACTTTCACGGCAACAACAAACCCTAACTGAGCTTCAAATTTTGTAGGACATTGAACCCAAATCTTGATTCTTCTCTGGTTTCTCTCACTCAACAGTTAAACTCACCTTCTTCAGCTAATCCTTCTCCTTGATCTGTGTCAAACAATAATCCATCAAAATTTTAGCTAAATCATCAGACACCACGGCTTGCCGGCAGTAGACCATTCTTGAAGAGAAAAGGAAATGAGAAGAAATTGGTTTCTTCTCATTCACGACCTAACTTTAGGGTACAAAGCCAGATTTAGGCACCCAAAGCTTTAGATAAGGGCCACCTCAATAATCTCCATTCAGTTATCAGTCTTGGAAGACTGACAGTATAGTTTCCTGCATAATTCTTTTTAATGTCTTAGAGAGTTATGTTCCCGCTAGCTTCGAGTCCACGAACATCCAATGTTGCCAATTGATTTCATGAGCTCCAATTTCTTCTCCTTTTACATAATATGACTCCAAAACACCTATAAAACTCAAAACAAACGTAAAATACATTCACACGAAAAATAGCAAAGAAAGCATAACCAATTGATACTAATCAAGGTGTTTGAGACACCTATCAAATTCTCCCACACTTAGACTTTGCTAGTCCTCGAGCAAACTAAACTAAATTTTTTTAAAACATACAACTCTGTTTCGTCGAGGCTATGGTTACACTTCGCATGTATAAGAAGCCTTTGAACCCCTAGGTGTCCCTAATGGACGAGTTATAGTCTCATTAGGGTTTACAAGAGGTATACCCACAAAACTTACATTTCCAACTCCAGTTACCTGTGAAAAAATTAAGAACGATGTTAAACAATATTTTGCATACTCTCAATGAGTACAGTAGGAAGTACCCTGATGCGAACCCAAATTCATGTATAAACAAAGCTCTACTCAGAAAGTCAAACAAACCACAATACTCGGAATCTAACTAACCACAATCAAAAGAATATATTAAGAAGATCGATATAGAGATAGATGTTTGCGATGTTGACTAAGGTGAACGGTGTTTCCCATATCTGTCTGAAGGTCACTGCCAAGATAAAACCTAAAAATCCTATTGGATTGAGATATTGGTCTGATTTCTAATATCAACTCAACTGTCATATACAAGGGAACCGGCAGTCGACAATCTTAATTCTAGATCAACTCAGCTGGCATATACAAGGGAACCAGCAGTCGATTTTATTGAACAATAACAAATTATTTATATTTTTTCTTTCTTTTTCATTTTTTTTTGTGACAGCATGATTAGATCTTTTGGATCCAAGTGCATGTTTCTTGTCAGCAGATTACATGGTAATTCCCATGGATCCAAGTGCATACTTATGAACACACACATATTGCTATCTAAGTGTCAATCTTTTTATTCTTTTTTTTTTTTAATTTTTGTTTTGTTTTGTTTTGTTTTTGTATATACTCCGATTGGTCTAATTAGTATGTTTTTTTTTCTTCTTTTTAATAACTCAATCTCACTATTTCAGCCTAGCAGTGATAACAATTCGATGTTTGTGCCCCACCAAATCACTTAAATACACAAAAAAGTTTGCAAAAATAAAAACAGAAGGTGATATGGTGACGACTCCGAGATATGGTAACAACTATCATGTTATTTCTAACACCTAAGCTCTGTCCTTTTATGAATAAACTTTATTAAAGGGTCCCTCAACTCCTACAGCCATGATGTTTCCATTAATGTTAGGCAAAAGTTTCTAGACTTAGGAGTTTATTATTTTTTTTTACTTTTATTTTTAACTAGATGTGCGCCCGTGCTTTGCACGGGCTCAAATTTATCATCTCAAATAGTAAAAGTTAAGTTAAATTGCACTCTTAAGCCATTTAAGTATGTTGATTTTATTTCTAGACTCGAGTGGTGATTCGTTAGTTAATTCTTATTTCAAAAAATTGCTTTGTATCTAATTCAAATGTGCTTCCTCTTTATTATCTTAGTCTTTAATGTCTTTTCCATCTCGGACTGTTGCTCGTGAGAGAATTCTTGAATCCAAAAATAGTTGACATATAAATCTAAGTTTTTTTTGTTGGTACTTTTTTTTGCTACACTGGAGCACACCAAAAAAAGAGTAAATAAAAAGACACGCCAATCGGCAAAATGTATAAAAGCATCCCCACATTTAACACGGCCTTCTCCTCTCTTCACCAAAAGCTCCCCAGACCTGCGCGCCTAAGTTCCTTGCGTCTCATGGATTAAGTTTTTAAGGGTTTTGGAGGTACACAAACGTATAAATATGAACCCTTAGAATAGCCCAGAAAGCACTAACGTAACTGAACATAATATTTCAAATAACTCTTCTTACGTCTCCATCATCCTATTATAGGAGATGACTGGAACAAAGATTCCAGCAAATGTTAGCATCGATAAAACTTACTTACGGTTAGACTGAGAAAATTTATATGGAGTTTGAGCGGTTCATTCCTTAGCGTGGTACCTCTCATTCGATTAGCTCATGTTGCATAGGCTGCAGAGCTATCCCACATCGATTCACAAAATCTTATCATCATGTGATGAATGCATGAGACCCAGTTCTGCCAAGAACCATTTTCTCCATCAAAAGAAAAGAAAGTAAGAATCGGGAAAGAAGTAACAGGAAACTTGATAGATTTTATATGAAGTGGCAGTAAGGTATAAAGTGTGTATACTTTATCTTTTAAGTGTTGGATGTGACGCTGAGAGATATATTTGACGTCGTAGCTGTGGTAGCGGAAGAAATACCTGCAAGAACCTACAGACTTAAAGTTGCTGCTTAATAGTCGTGACTTTATCACACTCATCCTTCCACTCTATAGCAGCCGTAGATGCAACACCATTTTCCATGACTTTAGATCTAGCTAGCTCTCTCGCTAAAATCTTATTCTCTTCCTGAAAAATTGTAGATGACAAAAATAAAGTATTTAACTTCTCAACCAACACCCTTAATTTAACAAAGAAATAAGTGAGCTAATCATATAAATTCGCCGGCATTTGTTTTACAAAAGACAAAGTGAGTGATCTAATCATATAAGCAAATTCTACAGTCAAAAAATGATTTTTTAAAAACTAAAATTCGGATTCTGGCGAGAACATACCATACATGGATCCGAACCGGAAAAACTGGTACACAAACATTTAATCAGTAGGCTCAGGGACTTATTATTCAGCTAATATGAGCAGCCAAGAAGCAATGTGATACTGGAAACTGTAGTGCACATCTCTCACACTGGAGTTTCCAGAGTCACATAGTATCTTGATTGTCACCCTGCAAGTAAATATCAATGAAAACTGAGATTTTTGTGTCACCTCCTAGTCTTCAACACAATGTGGCCCCTGATTTAACTCTCCTTGGCAACTACTTCCGGCCATGAACAACTAAGAGGCTAGGATTAACACCAGTAGCCATGGTAAATGTCACCGCAAAAAATGTGTCTTCTACTGGTAAGAACATGAATCAAAGAACACATAAATTAATGGTTTCATTCAACACTCAGTAGGAAAAAGTGTCTTGTTGCAAAAGAGAGCTAGATAAGCAGATTAACAAAAATAGTAGAATCATTGTATAATTCAGTCACCACCATATAAAATCATAAGAAGCAATATTACCTTTTAATTGCACCAACCGCCTTCATCTTAGGTTCCAGTAAGCCATGAAAAGGAGCTACAAAATCGAAGGAAAGCAGTAAAATTAGCAAAACTAAAAAAATAAATAAAAATAGAATGAACAAAGAAGGATAGGTAAAAGAAGAGAAAGGCAGTAGAAAAAGTAGTACAGCACATAAACCACGTACCTTTTAGGATAAAGGTCATACTACCTACAGCAAAAGATCGTTTGTAAAATCAATACGTAAAAGAAGAATCTAAAAAAGAAAGTATTTGGATTAGGGTTATGAAGATTCCGGTGGGAGAAAAATAAACATAACAAACAAAAATCAAAGAAATAGATGACTGGGAATAGGGTTAGGATAGCTAGGGTTGTGCTTCTATAAAAGTGAAGAAGAAATCCCTAATAATAGTGAGGATTTCTTTGTTTGTGGTTTATGTTTATACGTAATATCGATTATAATGTGTTGCGTCTCTGAAGGCTGGATATAGATGGCGTAAGATTGATATTTAAAATACGGCACACCATTAGTGATTGTTGTTTAGTTGCAGAGGGAATTTTTTATTTTTTTTTAGGTTTTTTATCGATGTTGATTGAGAGGCAAGTCTCTTTTTTGTAGGTATTCGTTTTTTAAATATTCGGTAAACTGTAAAATATATTCGGTGGTGGTGTTTGCGGATGTAATTTTGGTGGTGTGAAATAACACGACGATCCTATTGGTTGAAATATACTCTGGTGGGGCCAGAAGCTCTCAGAAGAGAGCTTTGTTCAGCTTTTAACCTCGACAGAGGAAATTCACCTGAAATCATATTATTAATATATACACAAGGAAAAACTAACAAGGCTAAGAACTTTATATGAGAACACTCCCCCACACTTAAACTTTACATTGTCCTCAATGTAAAATTTAGTCATTCAAAGTAAACATTAAGGTGGGAAATGCATAACATGATACATAAATAAGAAAATAAAATGCGTAAAAAGATATTAAAAAAAATAAACATAGGAATATAATTACAAAACTGATACTCCAGCTCATAGCTACTTCTGAACAATAGAGGACAAACACTAAACAAGATATTTAGTTGGCATCTAATCCCAACTCAACCAATATATACCTCATCGTCAAGAAAAATTTCATCTACTTAGAAAGGCTAGTGTTCATTCTAAATTGTTCAAAAATCTCTAAAAGTTGGGGTTTTGCCTACATCAATAAGAAAGGTAAGAAATACGAAACCATCGGGTTGCCTCCCGCTTAACGCTTGTTTTAAAGTCGTCAGCCCGGCTTGCAAGACGAATTCCCTGTACACCAATAATCTAAAAAGTTGGGGATCCACCCATAACACCTTTTTTGCAAACACTCGCTTCGCACGAATATTAATATAACAAAACGGAAACGAAACTATCAACCGATAAAAGTTTTCCACACACTTATTCTTGTCCACACTTGGAAGTGGATATAAAAAAATAAAATTCGGGAACTTCAACGGTTTCTTGTTCTAAAACTTTCATAGTATGAGAATCAAGCATCTCTAATGGAGGATATCGAGAAACAAAGCCATTCAACAATATTCTCGAAGCACATGCATTCAAACCAACAAGGGGTAAAGGAGAAGAAACAATATGAAAAGGGTTAGACAATCCTTTCACAATCTCTTATAACACGGAATCCTCTTCATCCTTAAAAAACTCAAGTGAATGATTCACCTCTTGTATATCGTGGTCCTCTATCAAACCTTACAACCATTCTTCGTCCGTTTCTACCTTAACCAAAGTCTCCACATCAACATCATCATTACAATCCTTTGCAAGCTCAATTGGGTTTTCCACAATATTGGTCATAATAGTCTCATTCTCAACATACTCTTCTTCATTAGACTCAAACCTTGTTGCAAGGGAGTTCTGTAAAACACTAATTTCATCATACTCATGTACCTTTTGAAAAGTGCTTGATCATTATAAAGATCAAGAGTTGAATCAACTACACTAATGTCATCAAATATATCCAAAGGTTGGTCCTTTTCAACACAACTGTCCATTTCCTCTTTGTATTCATCAATGCCCTTTCTTAAGTTGGAACACCTTTTTGAAGCACTTGGAGTGATCCATCCAAATTCTGAATATAATGTTCCATTTTTTTATAAAGATCGTTCGACAAGGCAAAAGTTGAAACACTTACTTCAATATTGCTCTAATTATCTTCCATTTGAATGGGTGAATTCATAACTACGATCAGAAATTGGGCCAAACATACTATGAGCATATTCGGTCTATGAAACTGTTTTCATGCTTCGTTGTTTACGAACCGACTCCATGTTGACCATAAATTGCTGCATTTCATCTGCCAAACTAGAAGAAATATGAATAGGAGCACAAGTATCCTCCCTCTTTGTGGTTGCTCCCTTACATACCCACCATAAAAAGGTTGGTATGTATGAGAATAACTAAAAGGGTACGTGGAATTTTTTGATCATAACCAAAGGATTGGTTTTGATTATAGTCCCCGTAAGGCTGATAGTTGTAATGTTGTTGAGGTTGAAAGCCGTATTGATTCTTGTAGTATGCTCCTTCCATGAGAAAAAAGTACCTGAAATAAGATTCTCAAAACAAAGTTAAGAACCAGAAAATAAGAAAAACTAAAAATAAAAATAAGAAACCAAAAACAAATAATAACCCGCTGCCTTCCCGGCAGCAGCGCCAAAATTTGATCGTTGTCGTATACGTCAAAAATAATTTCACTTTCTCACTTCAACTAAATATAAATATAGTATGTGATAAGAAAGAGTTCGTTCCACGGGAGGCTAGTGTTGTTATGCAATTTCAGTTTCTTTAGTAACCAAGGGGGGATTTATGTTTTAGAAAAGCAATAAAAATAATTGAAAGCAATAAAATCAACAATTGAGAATATTGGTCAAGGAGTTCATCTTCAATCTCAAACAAGTGCTTGCATACATGATTCGAATTACAATTTAATCTCTTTATCATCAAAATCCCTAGACTATCAAGTGAGCACAATAATCCGTTAATTTCCTAAATTTATCAACATACACATTAGAGCTGCAGATAAGAATTCTACCTAAAGAATAACATAAAGCCTTGCGCTAATTAAGTTCAATTCCTAGAAGCATTAATTTTCAGAAATAGGCTAATCAATGCAATTGTCATACATTGCACATAACAATTCGGACAAAGGTCAAACTCTACATATGATTACAAGAGTGTATCACTACAAACCGTAATCATATCATGCTACTTGTATTTAGGGTTATCGCTCGATGATAAACCCTCAATTAGCTATGGACAAGGATGCAAGTTCAATTAATTGGACACTTAACTAAACAAACATCTACATCCTATCACAATACATCAATCATGTGATTATAAAAACAGTAGAAGTTTGAACGAAAAAAAAGAGAGAAAACTATTGCATCAATCAAGCACAAGTTGTCGATATCGGATTACATCCTTAACCAATAATATTAAATTATCTACCCATAGCTAGGGAGTTCATCGTCATATTATAAAAATAAAGAAGAAGATGAAAAATAATGAAAGCAAACCCTAGTTGCAGTTGTCTCCAAAGCTCTAAGTAGAATCCGTGATGTTAAAAGTTGTAGAAGACTTTTCCTTTTGTAGCTTTTCTCCAAAATTAGGTCCAAGTCTTCAAAGTCCAATTCCATCAACTAGCCCATCAATCCCATAGTCTCTCTGGAACTATTGTGTCAAAGTCGGATCACCAGAATACTGACATCATCACCAGAAACCGGTCGCCGTAGCTGGAATTTGTCACCAAAAATTGACTTTGGCCACATGAATGATCAGAAACTGTCACCAGGCAATTGTATACTTCCATCAGCTCAACTCTACTTCTCTGCAGTCCATACGTTCACAGAAGAACCATTTAAACCAATTCCTTGTTCTTGCGAAAACACTCCCAAAAGCGTGACTCCAAACTTATATATTCCACGGCCAACTCTTGCATCCAACACACTCTACCTTTATTTGTTTGTGCTAATGGAAGATGTTCAAGCAGAAATATCACAACTTTGGTGGAGAGTGGTAAAATGCAACCAATGGTTAGCAAGAAAGGTATACATCCAACACATCTTTTCTTTGCAGATGATGTCTTCATCTTCAGTAATGGTGGCACGAAAAGTCTAATGAATTTATTCAAGCTTTTAGATGAGTATCAAGCTATCTCAGGGAAAATCATAAATATAATCAAAAGAAAATGTTTTGTGGATGGAGCTACTTCACTCAGAAAACAGATGATAAGTGAACTTATAAATATGGAAGTGGCAAAATTCCCAAATAAATACTTGGGAGTATTTCTTGCTGCTGGTAAAGTTACTTCTGCAATGGTTTGGTCCATAGTTGAACATATACAAAG
This sequence comes from Papaver armeniacum, assembly GCA_023531295.1. Classification (NCBI taxonomy): domain Eukaryota; kingdom Viridiplantae; phylum Streptophyta; class Magnoliopsida; order Ranunculales; family Papaveraceae; genus Papaver; species Papaver armeniacum. The sequence goes on from JAJJWW010015235.1 coordinate 259,322, forward strand.
CAAGTTAGAAGCATGGAAAGGTAAGCTACTTTCTTTGCAAGATAGACCTGTGCTTGTCAAATCAGTTTTGTGCAGTGTTCCTATCTATAATATGTCAGTCTACAAATGGCCCTCATCTGTGATTAAAGTATGTGAGAAAATTATTAGAAATTTCTTGTGGACTGGTGATGGAGATATTAGAAAATTCAAGACAGTTTCTTGGAAGAGAGTGTGCACTCCATATGAAGAAGGAGGTCTTGGCATTAAAAGATTGGAAGTGATTAATAGAGCCTTATTAATGAAGATGATGTGGAATATCTTAAATTCAAAAGCAGAATGGGCTCTATTTTTCTCTGCTAAATTTCAAGATAAAAATGGAAACTGGACTTCTAATTGGAAGCAATCTACAGTTTGGAAAGGTCTAAAATGGGCTTGGAATGCTTTAAAGGATGATGTCAGGTGGTGTGTGGGAGATGGCTCTAAAATCTCAATTTGGTTTGACATCTGGTTGGGAGAATATCCATTGATTGATGTAATAGGATATACAGATTGTGTGAAAAACAACATTGGGATGAAAGTTAAGTCATTATTGCAGGAAGGCAAATGGGTTATACCAAATGAACTTCTGCAAGTCATTCCTAATACTCAATTACCTGCAATTAACAGTGGAGAAGATTTAAGAGTGTGGTGTATTGCAAAAAATGGTAAGTTTTCAACCTCAGAATCTGTGGAAAAGTTAAGAAACAGAAAAGCAATATTGCCATGGCCAAAATTTATTTGGCAAAACTTTCTTCATCCTAGCATTGCCAGTAATATCTGGAAACTGCAGCAAGAAGTATATGTGGATGACTTAATAATGAGAAACATAGGCTATGACATGGTCTCAGTTTGTTGCATTTGCTTTGCAGAGTAGGATTGTATGTAGCACACACTCTAGGAATGTTCTTTCAGAGTGGCAGTCTGGGATTGGTTAAGAGCAGAGTTTGGTTTCAATAATCCAAGTTCATTTGATGATGTTTGCAATGCAGCTAAAGATAAAAGCCCTCTTGTGAAGCAAATATGGATGACAGAAGCATGTGCTACCATGAAGGAACTATGGTTTCAAAGAAATGCAAAACTTTTTGATGAGGTAAAGCCCAATCTTAACAGACTCAAATGCAGGATTCTTCAGCTTGTGCATGAAGGAGGTTATAGAATGACAGCTTCCAGAAGTAGAAAGCAAGATTATTTCTTTTTTCAAAATCTTAATTTTACTTTGTGTAGCTTTACTATTTGAGAGTCCACTTTTGTATTTTATCTTGGTTCATTCCTATAAAAATTAAAGCTTGACTTTTGCTTTTCAATCAATAAAAAAATGTGATTCAGCAAAAAAAAAAAAACGCTCTACCTTTATGATTCACTGAAAAGTTATGATTCATACTTCAAGTTCCAAAATCCGGCAACCGGAACTAGTACCACCGGCTCACCATTCTCATTGTGTTTTCGCATCGTATCTACAAAACTGGATTTTGTTTCAGGCACTTTGTGCATTTTTCTGTTAACTGGGACATGATGTTGTTGTTAACGTCCCAACATTCTTTTACCTTCTTCCCTGCACAATATGTCCTAACATTCATCTAGTTAATCATTCATTCATTTGCATCTCCAAATGCTCACACATACTCCTTGGCAATCAACACCTTCCCTGCAACTCCACTTCAGTTTGCTTCACCAGTAACTTTCAAACCTTTCCTCCTTTCCCAGCTCAAAACCTTCAGCACAACCACCAGAACCTGCTCTTGCAACCATTGCAGAGCCACAACATTCCCCAACACTTCCCAGCCTAGACTGCAACACCTTCATTCTTTCTAGTTCACCACCAACAAACCCCACCAGGTACATCTTCAACTCCAGCTACTGCAGTTAAGTCCTCACTGTAACACAACACCATTCGATCCCAGGCAACCACCATCACTGCACTATTGTCACTACGACAATCTCTATCCACCGCAACAACCTTCATTACCAGAATAACCAACGGCTGCAACTCATACCTTCTCGGCTCAACCACACTGTCACAATCTCAAATTTTCAAAACCCATAACATCACAACGGCCTTCAGTTCCATCACCAACACCATTTCTACTTTCACGGCAACAACAAACCCTAATTGAGCTTCAAATCTTCTAAGACATTGAACCCAAATCTTGATTCTTCTCAGCTTCTCCGGTTTCTCTCACTCAACAGTTAAACTCATCTTCTTCTTCAGCTAACCCTTCTCCTTGATCTGTGTCAAACAATAACCCTTCAAAATTCCAGCTAAATCATCAGAGGCCACGGCTTGCCGGCAGTGGACCATTCTTGAAGAGAAAAGGAAATGAGAAGAAATTGGTTTCTTCTCGTTCACGACCTAGCTTTAAGGTACATATCCAAATGACTTAGGCACCCAGAGCTTTAGATAAGGGCCATCTCACACTGACAGTTTAGTTTCCTGCATAATTCTTTTTAATGTCTTAGAGAGTTGTGTGCCCGCTAGCTTCGAGTCCATGAACATCCAATGTTGCCAATTGATTTCATGAGCTCCTATTTCTTCTCCTTTTACATCATATGACTCCAAAACACCTATAAAACTCAAAACAAACGTAAAATACATAATTCACACGAAAAATAGCAAAGAAAGCATAACCAATTGATACTAAATCAAGGTGTTTGAGACACCTATCAGAAGACAAAATAAAAGACGAAGGAGAAGTTTTAGTTTGAGGGTTAAAAGTAAAAGAACACGCAAACAAAACCATTCAACTTTTGAAAGAACCGAAACTTTTACGTCTGATATTTGTCATTCGCCGTCCATAACTATTCTTATATATTAGGTAGGTGGGAGCGCATGGTCGGGTATTATGACATTCACGCGTCATATATCCATGTCGAGAAAGAACAATCCAAGCAATATGTTGGGTGGTCGAGGGCAGGTGAAAATTGACGCGTTGGGTTGGATCGAAACGACGTGTCAAATAGGGTTTTGTGCATCCCTCATATATATATAATATAGATGTCCTAGCATGGTCGGGTACCCGCATTATACTTGGGTCCCAACATGCCTCTCCGTGTGAGACACACCAATGACATTATACATATATATCATATACACTAGCGGACCTATGAGAGGGATAACCAGGGCTTTAGCCCAGGTAATCCTCTAGTCCATTAGTGGAAAAATATTAAAATCCCACATTCTTCAGCTTTGTCGTCACCCTTAGTCCGGTCAATCTATTTTAAAGTAAAAACTTGGGTCCGTCCCTGGTCGGCTGCTCACATACTACTTTAACATAAATATATATGAATAATGCTTGAACTTTTAATATATGTGTTATTTCATTGGTATATATGTTTTATTCTCATATAAATTTGTCGTTCATAATATACATTTTAGTGAACATATTACGGTTTTCATAACGTGTGCGAATCCTAATTATTTTTTGAAAATTTATTAGTGCTGGCATCAATGCTACCCAACCCAATCTCCTAATCGTAGTATAAGCATTATAAAAATAAGGGAAAAATACGTTTTAGTCCAAAATCCTATCAAAATATACTAATTAGTCCACACGCATTCAACTAGGTACAATTTAGTCCATTATTTATTTGAAATATGGAAAGTACACAAATAACCTTTCTGATTTACAATTTAATCAAAATATTTACAATTCAGTCCAAGGTGACTAATGAATATGTCTTCTTTTTTTTTGGGAACCCCCTTAGTTGGAAGGGGGGACCTTATTAGATTAGAAAACTAGTGCATTTCAGTTCTTACAGTACGGATAATAGTTACTCCATTTCTATCATCGAGTACAATATTGGAAATAAAAGATGGGTAAGTGTTGTCCCAAATTATTGTTGTCGATGTAGTCGGGTGTTGTTGTTGGTGATCT